>JAUTDX010002599.1:0-49051 GCA_030844895.1 Ambrosia x helenae | reverse complement strand
ATAATGATGTTGATGTTGTTTAATGGTTTAAGTTTATGCAGTTGAATAAGGATTTGGTTATATTAATAATGTAACTAAGTGTATTGGAAGCTAACAATGATAGCTATTTTAGGACTGAAACAGGGTAGATTTGTCAATTGACTACTTCAATATGATGTAAAAGAAGTAAAAAAAATAATAATAAGGGGTTGTTTGGTAGCCTTTTAATGATTTCATTAGGAGGCTATCTGTGAATTACTTAGCATTATGTGTGTATGGTCACTGACAGGACATCTCTTAATTAGTCAGTTACTCTCTTACTCATTAAGTTTCAAAATGATGTTGAATAAAATAAGTTTTCTTTGTCTATTCGTATGCTCATAACGCTCAAACCGACCACACATGCACCATCTTCTCGATCCACCACCACAAACTTGTCAGGCTAAGTTAGGCCTTTTACTGGTTCAGAGTGTCTAACCTAGTTAAATTTTTTACGACTTAACACTTACCGACAAAAAGAGTGGCAAATAACCCCTAAATAGAAGTTGTTGCTAGGTTCAAGTTCTTATATAATGAACATAATAATAAGGTTTAAATTAAGCCTACATTGCTAAAAGGGCTACAAAGCCCATGTCACAAAAAGGGCTTCCATGTCCACGTCACTAAAAGGGCTCGATAGTGTGCCCACCAACAGAAAGTGGAGGTGTGTACGGACACCACCTATAGCAAAAACATAGTCCAAGTATCAATACTTAGTGGATCACACATGGAAGGTTAGCAGATATTCATCATTCTCCCTCTCTTAATCATTTTTTATTGCTAAACACGTACTTATTCTCACGTGAAAGGGTAATCATAGTGTTGAAATGAGCCCATCCATGTAATTCAATTACTTATCTTGTTGGGCTGGTTATGTGTTAGCCCAGTTTGTGGGTATTTATAATTGAGATGGTTATTTGGACTGGGTCATAATCGTGAACTGGTTATTTGTTATGTTTTATGTGTTTGTTAACACAGATCAGTGACGTGGCTTATTCGTAGCTGTTGGATTGCTTTAATCTTGATCGTTGGATTGGTAGCTGGGAGAAGGTTCGAGACTGGCTATTTAAAGCACAGTGATCGACTTCAATCATTCAGTCGTTCACTTTTTCTTCTTTGTTTTCTCTCTGGTTGTTCATAGTTTGTTAGGGTTTTCTTCTGTAAGTTTTATTTGTATTTTGTTCTGGTTATTGATCTGCTGATTAAACAATCAGCAGATCTTCTTGTATCGTACTTCTATTTTAGATCTCAGTTATTGTTGAGATCATCTGGGTATTGGGGGGTACGTTTTGGTTTGGGTTAATAAGAGATTTGTCACCTTGTTTTGTCGCCTACATCGGGTGTTTATGATTGTGAGTTTGTGTTGGCTCCTGTGTTGTATTCTTTATTTTTGTTATTCTGTGGTTGAAACCCTAAAACTTAACACATAGGGAAACCCCTTCCTGTGACGAAGCTAACGACGTTTTCTGTTTTGTAGATTCATTCCTTGAAGCAACCAAGTGGTGCTCGGATCAAACCCTCTTTGGAACTCGGACTCAAATCTTATTTGATAGCCGATAGGTCCTTGTTTCTTCAATATAGTTGTTAGGGTAGTTATGTTTGTTAGATGATATAAATACATAGCTACATATCTTATGTTACAACAAGAGACAGACATTTTTACACCCAATACTCCTGTAGATTGGCTTAGTGCACCTGAGTGTATCATTGCAAAACTATTGAATCAGTTGATGAAATCACAAGCAAGTTTGTTAATATGTTGTGTTGAAAAGGACCTAGCCCTCTAATTTCATTGCCTAGAATCTACCTTACAAACATCGCTAACGCGACACGACACAACACAACACAAACACAACACGACACAACATCATGAAATCTTGAAACCAAGGTTGGTCATACATGAACTATATCAGCTTTTAAGATCACCAACATAAAGAAAACATCTTTTTACAGATCTAACCGCACCCGTCATCTTTCAAGAGACTATTGCAGGCAGCCTCTGAGTTAAAAGCTTAAAACTCCTTCTCTCTACTTAACATGCTCACCCTCACATACTTCATGCTAGCTCCAAAGTGCTTCCCACCTCTTGTTAATATCTTATGCTTCCTTAGAAACCCTTCACAATCATCCACATTTCCCTCACATTTTAACCAAGCAAAAGCTGCATGCATTAACACAAACAAAATGAATCATTTGTAGTAATATTGTTAAACATAGTTATCAAAGGCGCTAGGCGCACTCAAGGCGCATAGGCCTCGCCTGAGGCCTAGGCGCGAGGCGCAAAAAAAGCGAGAGCCTGAGATTAAAAAAACGAACAAAGAAAATAAAGTAAAAATATATTAAAATAATCCTCTTTTTGATTTAGCTAGTATCAAAAGTTTTAAAATATTGATGTATTAGTGTATAAGTAGTTTTCCTTATATAAAAGTAGAAATCTGGCTGGAATCTAAACATAATTTAACGAATTTGGCTGGAAACTCTCCAAAATATGGGAATATAGCTGAAATCTGCGCTTAAACCATCACCAGGAAAATTAAAGGGCAATATCCTCGACTCAAAGCGCAAATGCACCGCCTCGCCTCGCCTAAAAAATTAGGCGCAAAAGGCGATGGCTTTTAATAACTATGTTGTTAAATGCTTAGTTAGAAACTGTAAACAATGTAGTGAACTTACCAGGAAGCTGTCCAAAAGTTTCGGCCGCTGAATGCACATGTTTCCAGGGGAAATCAGGCAAACTGAAAAGCTCGGTTTTGTTCACGGCTTCTCTAAGTTCCTTCCATCTTTCTGCCATGAGTTTGTAGCTATAATCAAAGAAAGTTTCAGAATCTTTTTGGTTGGCATGATCACAACTATCGGATATCGCTTGCAGAATCTTTGCTGCTCGGATTTGTGAATCTTTAGATACACCAATGGTGTTGATCTCTATAAATGTGGTCATTTTTCTAGCAATATCTCTATCTTTCACAAGAGCCCAACTGCAAAATGTTATTAAAGTGTTAATTAATGTTTGAACTTTGAATGCAAAAGGTCAATGGTAACAAGACTTGATAAGGCGATGAGAAATTACCCGATTCGCGTACCAGCATGGCCAGTACTTTTGGAGACAGTGAAGAGCATTATATCATAATCTGCAGGTGATACAATCGGCGTATATTGTGGCCAATAATAAGCAAGATCATGAATCAAGATTCCTTTATCTCCTTTGACTACATCTTGTCTTGTGGATCCATCAGGGTTGTTAGGAGAAGTGACTAGCTCAATGTAAGGTTTTGTTTGTTAAACTCATTTGCATCACCTGCCCATTTGTGTAGTCCTGATTTCAAGTAGTCGGTCATCAAGGGGTAAGACTGCAAGCAATTTTTAACGACTTGATTAATATGACGCAGAGCGGAAGCATAAATAAGAGCAAATAAAATACTCTTGCGAGAAATTGATATAATACTGAATGATTAAACCATTACATGGCTTGTAGCCTAACAATAACAAGGCGTGATGGAGAGCTGTCATCCCCATGAGGTTGATGGTTCTAGTCTCGTAGTGGACAAAAGGTGTGTGAGTTAGACGTTCAAAGAAAAATCACGCCACTTTAATAAAGGTAGATCTATAGGTTGAGTGAGATTTTAAAAACTAAAATCGACTTTATTAATAAACGTTTAAATTACTCAAATAAAAGATCCACTTGTTTTTTTTACACAAAAATGAAATAAATCAAAACTTGTAAAATTGGGGGAAATCGTCGAATTAAAATCAGGGCTCTAGTGATAGAATTCGGGTCATGTAGTTAGGACAAACCACTTGTAGCCGTTTGCCTTACAATCTGACAGTTGAGATGTATTTGTCCATTACTTATCGGCCCTGTAACTCCAAGTATACCCAAGTTATGCCCTTTTTGAGTTGGATTGTTTCTAGCCCAGTTGGCTATGTCCAAGTGATCCAAGTATGAATATGCTAGCTCTTGGATCAGTTTATTATTACAAAATCATCACCATGATGCATCTATCTAATCTCTATTTTGTGAGCTCACATCGGGGGTGTTCAACATTTAGTTTTTAAACCAGTCAAACTGTTTAAAACCAAACCGAATTGCAATTTGGTTTTGGGTTTAACCGAACGGAAGAGTATTAATAAAACCATGCTCCCTATAGATATAACTTGTATTCCAGGTATCATGTCATTTAAGTCGTCATAGTAATCCGTTGACTCCTTAAAGCCACGTTGTGTTCCTGATATAGTTGTGAAGAACTTAAAGGATAAAGGATTTAATTACCGAGTAAAATGGAGCAGCAGACACCACATTCATGGGCTCTGAAGCATTATGAGGTGAAAGTGCATAAAGTGCAGCCTGATATAGTTGTGAAGAACCTGTTCCCACTACAATGTGTCGACCCTCTGTGACCGCATTGCCAACCACTTTGTGCAGCTCGTGATGGCACTCATGAGCGCCGGCTCCAAAAACCAGCATACGTTTTTTATATCCGAAAAGTAGCTTATATGCTGCCAAACTGGATGTCACAACGGTTGTTTCTTCGCCCTTTTGTTTCCAGAAGTTCTCATACATCGTTGGGTCGCCACTAAAACGTGTCACATGTTAACAAAATAAGTAAAAATTAATAATACAACAGTGACTACTGGTCCGGTCATGACACATGATATGGTTAAAAAAAAAATCCTTGTGTAAGGTTTGGAAAATGCAACGAGAAACATGGTAACATGTTTAAAGATCCAGATCATCATCATCATCATACTCAGTTAATCCTACCTATAGCAAAGCTAAGGTAGGGTCTGAGTAGGGTAAGATGTAGACAGCCTTACCTCTACCTCTAAGAATAGAGAGGCTGCTTCCAGTGAGACCCCCAACTCGATGTGGTTTGGTATCAAGCCTTGGACATAAGGCACAAAACACTTAGCAATTGGGACAAACCCGGTCGGTGCATGTACCCCTTTGTCTTTTGGCTATCAACGCCACCACATGATGCATGATTAACCGTCCGTCGTTTTTAACGTTATTTTCACGAAATTAGTAAAATAACGTTTAAAAACTAGTGCAACTTTACTTTTGCCCCCCCGAGGGCCACGCATATATACATTATATGCGCACACCGTAAGTGGGACGTTATGTTTAAAGATCAGATGTGAACTTAAAATTAGTAAACCCAAAAAAAAAAAAAAAAACATATGCAAGCAACAGGGGTCAAAATACTGTATACAATTAGGTATGTGAGGCAGATCTTGTCTGTAACAACTATCTCCATTTTGGCCATTTGCAATATTCATTTAGTCAAATGCATTAAATAGCGGCCACTTGAAGTGTCATTGAAATTTGATCATGTCATTAGAAAAGAGTTGTTAGCGGCATTCTTATGTGAATCACTTATTCAATCAAGCGATTAATTAGGCGAGGGGCTTCAAAGACGCATGAATGGTCTTGGTTTCCATGAGGCGTGGGTGTTTTTGCTTTTTTGAAAAAATCAGTGGCTAAAATCGTGATTTTCCCAGCTTTGTTACTCATACATCTTTAAATGTATCTTGAGAAACAAATCGGCACGAATCCCGATACACAATAACAGTTGCCTTGTCATTAGTAGTAGATTATTTTATAGTTATACCTAAAGTCCTAAACTATTATTTTATGAAAAACAAAAGGAACAAGTTAAGCATGTTGGCCATGGGACTGACATGGTAACATGTTTTGTTTTGTGGACTTTAACCAACCACATGAGCATAAACAGTGACTTACATACTAATACACGTGATTCCTTTATTATTTTCTAAAGAAAACCAATGACACTTGCATTGTTTGATTCAACGATGAATAGAAGTATACTGTTGTGGAGTTGTTTAAAAGCAGCCAGCTGATCATGTAATGGCAATTGTCCTTTATCTTGCTTTAATTAAACTAATTACATAAAGTGGAAAAGTTATTATCTCTTTATTATTATTATTACTATTCTGTTGAAAGGAACTAGCTAGGTGCATGAAGAAAGCATAAGACAGCAAAGCAATGAAAATGATTATGGACGGTGGTGGTGGACTGGTGGTAGTGGTGTGGCAGTAGGGCTACAAACTAACCGAATGAATACGAACATGACACTTAGCGCACGATATTTTCTATTTGTGTTCGTATTTATTTGAGTTTGTGCAGTAACTTTAGGTAATTAACTAACACAAACGAGCGGAAACATATGTCCATGAACACAACGCAAACGAGCATTCACAAACAGAATCGAACATAAACGAATATATATTAAAATATGGGTGGGGGTTGGGGTCTAGTGTAAGGATGAGCTCGATACAACAACAAGTCAACAACAACAACCGAACCCAGGAAATCCCACAAATAGCGACGCTATTAGTAGGGTCTGGGGATGGTGAGATGGAGGCAAACCTTACCCCCATCGTTAGAGATGGAGAGGCTGCTTCCAGAGAGACCTCCGGCTCGATACCGAACCAAAAATACTGATATCGATTTTTGCCAAAACTTGGTACAAAAAATGAACCGGTATCGGTATCGGTACGGTATCGAGATCGGTACTTTCGGTGTTGATAGTGAGACGCTCGTCCCTAGTCTAGTTGTAAGAAGAGAGTCCTACAACCAAAAGGTTATGGGTTCAAACCTTGGCCACGGCAATAAAAAGGAAAAAAATCCTCGTTAAAAAAATGTAGTATACAATACATTAATTTTTTTTAAATATTTTATTAATGAGAATTTGAAGTATTTAAGTAAGATATAAAAATTTAAAAACCGTAAAGAACTATTAAACACACACAAACATAAACGATTATTTCAGCAAACATTCACAAACATAAATAAACGAACACAAAAAAACTTTCCGTTAAACAGTTCGTTAAAAGGCAAGAGGACGACGGGCACGTTAACCGAGAATTCAGAGTAGCATTAAACGGTAGACACAAGAATCGGGAAGTCATATTTTGGGGGGTAAAAAAGAAAAACGGGTAGCTCCCCGAACACTGACATTCACCGTCGTAATTTGCGTCGTCTTGTCTTTGTCTCTTGTCTACCATACCTTGGTGCACGTTAGTGTCTTGTCGTATTTCCATTTTAATGTTTTTAGTTACAACCCATTAGGTTATGTTCATGAAAATATTATATTGATTTTTTATATTGGATTTTGTTACACTTCTTCAAATAGTTACATATGGAAAAAAACCATACTATATTAACGTAAAAGTCACTTGGGAATATTAAAGTGACTTTAGAGTAGAGGGAGTGGGGTGGGAAGGAGGGGCGGGAGTGGTCTCCACCGGCGGGAACACCGCCCCTTAGGAGCGTGGAGGGCTGGGCGGGAAGGGGGCGAGGAGAAGAAGTTTGGCGTGAGGGAGGGGGAAGTCACGTGTCGAAGTACGATTGGCCGATTTTTTTTTCTTTTTCTTTAACTTTAACATAATATAATATTATTCCTTTGAACCTTTACCTTCCACTCCCTACAATTTCTCCTCACATGGGTTTCACAAGTACCACATGACGCTTCACCCCCTCCTTCCCCCTCCACTCCCTATAGTTTTAGATGGTAGAGGTGGTGAGAGATCTTGTATAATTTAAAAAAGTGAGTACAGATAGAATAATATTTGATGCAATCTAGTATTTGGCAGAGACTTTTGTCTCTTAGAATAATATTTGGTATTTGGTAGAAACTCTTGTCTCTTAATATGAAGTTTTAGGTTCAATATCAAGTAAAGTGATAATTTGATGTAATTTACTAGCGAAGTGTGAATTTTGTACCATTAGCCATTAAAAAACGTGATAAAAAATTGAGATAAATTAATGTTTCAAATTAGACTCGTGGCAAGGCAAGGTCCGTTTAATTTTTGCCTTTTCTTTCACATTTTTATAATAAGTTAATAATAATAAATCATCTTGCAAAAACAATTTGATAAAATTAGATGAGCATAGATAATGTAACTCAAAATAAGAAAATATCAATACATATAATTTTTATTGTAATTCTATGTGAAAAAAAAAAGTGTCAAAAGAAACTATTATAAGAAAAAACATAAATTATGTTAGTTTTATGGTATTTGCCTTTAGTTATATTATATGCAAGAGTGCAATGTTGTTGTAAAAGAATATTGTTATAAATAGAAATAGTAAGTAGCATATAATCTTTTTATTTTCCAGAACTAAAGTAATAATAATGTTTATTTTCAAACTTATATATGTAAACAGTATCTATATATAATATGACCACGATAAAAAGGTAGATTAACATATTGTTTTAAAACATACTAGCTTTTATCCCGGGAGTGTCCCGGGGTTGGAATATCTAATATGACAACATAATTAATGATTTGCCGATACATGATTAATGAATATTATTATTATTATTATTATTTATTTTAAACAAATTTCAGCCATAAGTTATCATATTCAAATATAAAAAAAAAGAAATTTCTGCCTATGAAGTTATGTTTATCGTTTGTGACTTATTAGTAGAGTAAAATATATTTGAAAACAAAACCCCACAAAAATAGTTGTTTTTTTCCTCCGTTTTTTATATAGCACTATGGTACTCGTTGGAAAGATAATAAAACGCTCGTTAATTTGGTGTAATTTTTTTTCTTTAAAAAATCTCGTATATAAAAGATATTAACGTTTAAAAGTTATGGGAGGAAACATTAGAGAGAAAATTTAATTTTGTTTTTAAATTCTTATCTTTTCCTAAAATAATTATAATATATATAGATTTATTAAAAAAACTTAAAAATTAAAAAATCCTACATGATGCCACGTGGCACGAGGTTGAGGCCTTCATTGAATGCCACATCATCAAAGTTCAATTCTTTTATTATAAGTTATAGATAGATTATAGATAATATAATCTTTTAAAAAATATATTGATGATGTCAAACCAGTTTCCTTCATGCTTTGTAAACGTTCATTAATTTTTTATACGTTAATAACTTTTTTTTTACAAAAATAACACTAAAAACGGTAACTTTATTTTCTTTTAACATATTACGTGATTACTAGTATAGTTTATGTATTCCCTCCCTCTAGCAAAAAAAATATAAAAATATATATAAAAAAAAAAAGATTGAGCAGTATGAAGTAGGTAGTAGAGTACTCACTGATCAAGATTGATGACCCCGCCATCTGCAACCAAAGGAGCAGAAACACCACAAGACGACGTCGTTGCCAGTATCTGACTACTGCTGCTGCTGCTGGTAGCGTCCTGCTCTCTTCTGTTATTATTATTCTCTTTTTCTCCATTAAAACAAACGCCATGCTTCTTCTGCTTCCAGCTGGATGCTAGGGTTTCTTCATCATCTTTGTTGTACCTGCTTATTTTCCATATCAAACACATATTCATCGCTAGAGACACCACCAACACATTCTTCAAATTAAACACATAATCCGCCATCCTTTTCAAATCATCAAACTTAGATATTCAGATTTTGAACCAAGTTAGTTCAGAAATTTGAAATAATAAGCAAACAAATGAAGTTAGGATTAATGATATAAAACACTGAAGAAAAATAAGGGAAACTCAGTTGTATTGGCTCAAGGATCACACACACATGCGTACTTTGTTTAAGGGAAGAATAAGATGGAGAAGAAGAGGGAAGGAGGGTGTTGGAAATGGAATTCAAAGGCTGATTTACTGTTCCTTTGCTTAGTTTATTTATAGTGGTTTCTTTTGTTATTATTTTATATTTTACAAAAAGAAACTAGCATTTTATTAAGGAGACTATAGATACTACTTTTAATGATAACTAATAGAATTCTTAGGGTGTGTTGCGGCATACATTCGGTCAATATTGATTTGGTTCGTTTTAGTATTAGTGTAACACAATCACTTGATATAGCAACTGAAAAAGATACGTTTAAGTGGATATTGACACTTGTTTTATATCGATTGAAAACAATAAAAATAAATCGATACTAGTATCAATGTTATTCAGTCAAAATAAGTTCGGTTGGTCATGGTAAAGAATTAAAAATAAAATCAATTATATCTGACCGGTTTGATTTTATAATTATTATAAGTTAATTGAACAAAACTTACACAGAAATGAGGATCAAAATAAACACGTTGCAACAGCTCAGTTTACACAAAGATAAAAAAGCATTTCTCATTGTTGTATTTAAAGATGAGAACGGGCAATTTAAAACACGTCAAAAATAACCAATCGCTTTAAAAATGACGTCATAAAAATTTAAATATAGATAGCACATCACAGTTTACTTAACCACGCCGCAAATGGAGAGTTCATAGTTGCAATAACCGAAGAGTTTTTAATTACATCGTTGCAGTTTCGAATTGAAAATAACATGTGTTTTATATGTTATAAATTTCATGTTTTAACCGTTGTGGAATATTAATCCATCAATGACACATCGTCTTGTCAATTTCAAAATCAAATCTTTGCATAACGTACCACAAACTCTTTGGTTGTTGCACCTATGGACTCTCCAATACGGGCATGATTATCAAAACTATGATGTTCTATAAAATTTTGAATTTTTGTTAATGTCATTTTTAAAGTAACTAGTTATTTTAAACGTGTTATAGACTGCTTGATGCTAATCTCAATATAAAACGTTGCAACATGTTTTATTATCTACGTTTCAACCAATTGTCGTAACGTGCGACTGGTGTGCTTAATTATTTTATCCACCTTTCGGTGTAAGTTTTGTTCAAACAACCTAGAATAATTATAAAAATTATAAAAAAGTAACTCGATTACACCAATGATTTACGTCTAAAGATAGTATAAATATTATCGATAAATGTAAGATATGAAAAGTAAATAATTTAATCAAACAATTAAAAATAAATAAATTATGCAAAAGCACATATCTTTTTATTAAAGCATGGTAATTAATGAATTAAGAAATTCTTAAAGTAAATAAATTATGCAAAAGCACATATCAGAATCGTTACTAGTGTTTGTTCTGTGGTCTTCCATTGGTCTAAAACATGTGTCGACATCCTTTTGGGCTGATCACGACTTTATTTTTAAAGTCTTCTCTTTCAGTTGATATATTGAGTGCTAGTATCGTATCGTTACCATAATGAACCAAACTAGTATCAACTGGATTCCTGTTCTTAGCGTCATTTTACCATTGCATCTACGTTTCCATTTACCCGTCGCGGAGCGCAGATATCCCACTAGTTACTCATTAAATACTAAAAAAATTAGACCTAATCTTTCAAGGTCTATTCATTGTTCTGACCTATTTTTTGGGCCCAGAAGTTTTAAATGTGATGTGCATGAAGTCTGTAGACTTTAGAGCCACCATAGGCTTATGGAGTTATGGTAACACAAGGTAAGCTACAATGAATCATCAGAAGCTTAATGTAGACCTATACATTTGTCTTAATTGGATTTAGGCAATATTTTATGTTTTCCTAAGAGGACATTAATGTTTAACAAAACGAAGTACCTACTTAGAGTTTACTAATATAGTATTTCTGCATGTTTAGGTGAATTGATCATCTCATTTGGTCAAATAGTTTATTATCTTTTGATTGGATGCTTGGAGCCTAAGATATGGTAAGAGTGATTGAAGTTATGTACTTAAGCTATGTTGTGATGCCACCTTCACACCTTGTACACCTCTTAGCTTAAGTCTCTTGGAATAGTTTTGTATAATCTTACTATGACTTTTGTAATTCAGTTGAGGCCTAATAATTTATACTTTTTAATAAATGGTCTTCGCAGTTGATGATTATTAATAAAATAAATTAATAAAACTTTGTTACAAATTCACACAATAGAATAGTTTTAGAAATTTATTTTTTTTTGAACGGCCAACTAAACAACGCCGGGTACTTCGTACGCGGCCCCCCAGTGGCAAAGACAGGGGCACAGCCCGGCCCACCCCGGACGCACGAAGCCCCTAGCCCGCCCGACAGCCCGCTTCCAGGGAAAACCCGACCCACATACCCGCCCGAAGGCACGACAGTAGTGAACCGGTAAAACCTGGCGAGATCAGGACTCGAACTCATGACCATAGGCCATGAGTCATCCATCATTTCTCATTATGTCCTTCGTGGGAATCGAACCTGAGACCTCCAAGAGAGATCCCTGATCCATTCATCAACTGAGCTACCCGTGAAGGACAGTTTTAGAAATAACCTATATGTTTGCATTTTATCCTTTTTGATATGTATATATAATAGTTTTTTATAATTTATTTTTGTGTATATTTGTTCAAACCCATTTATTCCTGTGAAGTTGATGTTTCTGCTCAGACACACAGAACGATAATTTGTTCTAAGCATAAATCGTTATCGAAAAATTAAAATCCATAGACCCACAAAATGATTGATATCGATATGGTTAGAGAATATATGATAATAAAAAAGGAATATGAAAGCCTGAAAGGGACGACTGGTGGATTTATGTGCACATGACATAGAGGGGGCTAAACATAAACCTAAACAACCTTTGAGCTTGTTTTAAGTTTACTTGTGGCCTGTGGGTCCACCAAATCAAGCTAACTTCAGGGCCGCGGTTAAAGGCCCAGCCCAAATCAACATTCCTATACTAAAACCATAGTTTCAAAGCGCCTAGGCGCGCTCAAGGCGCATAGGCCGGCCCGGAGCCTAGGCGCAAAGTGCATAAAAAAGATGGCTTTTTATAATTAGGCGCATAGTATAAAATACAGTTTTTAGGGATTTTAGAGATGTTTTAGGCTTGTTTAGGGTTACTTTAGGATGTTTTAGGGTTGTTTTGGACTTGTTCATGACTAATTTAGGATGTTTTAGAAGTTTATGCAACTTTTAGCCTGAATTTGGCCGGAAATTAGCCTGAATTTGGCCAGAAATTAGCCTGAAATCAGCCCTGATAGTGCGCCTCAGTGCCTAGGCGCGCGCCTCACAAGGCGCAGCGCACTTGGTGCGCCTCGAGCCTAGGCACACCAAGGCGCGCGCCTAGGCGCGCTTTTGACAACTGTGACTAAAACATTTACAAATGTGAACAGTTATGTTTTCTTATTGATTCTAATTTTATTTTTATATTAACATTTCATTATTATTTCATTACACATATATATTAGTTTTACATTATTTTTAATATTAAAAGCCTCTTTGTTACGACACGTAATTATTTACGTGCTAATTATTTTTATTAGCATTTCGGTGTGAATATTTTTGCTTGGTTGATATCAGTTGTACGACCACAATTTGTTTAATTATTGTGCGGTTCTGCGTCACTATGTTATGATGTTTAAGTCGAGTCACAACTACAACGAATCGCGCACATGTTTATATTATTTTGGTTAATGTTACTACTTTTTCTTTGGTTTTCTTTGTACTTTGTCTTAGTGTGCGATACTAATCGAACTCACAACACGTCCCCGCTGCAGCGCCGTTTACATTAAAGTCCGCATGGTCTATATTAACCTTTCAAATGTAACGAATTTAATTTTTTTAATTAAACCTATTAAAGTTAACGTTTAACTCTAGAGATAAACTTAACTTGGTTGTCTGCTTATATTTATTGTCGTTTAGATTAATGCATAAATGATCTAATACTAATCCTTAAACGTACCAAATAACAAATACATCCTTACCAATACATACGTCACTACCGCGAAGCGCAGGGTAAAATGCTAGTTTTAGTCACAATTCACAAATGTGTCTCTCTAAATATTAAAGGGGAAGTGGAAGTAAATAATCCAAACTATGTCAGTAGAAAGACAGTAATCCCAACTTTAAATTTGAATCTAACAGACCTAACTTGTTTTGGTTTTAAATTTGAATCTAGTCGGCTACCTTTATTATTTTTTTCAAATACTAGAATATGTGGTTATGCATATGAATACATTTAAAAACCATTTTTACCATTTCCAAAAACGTAATACAATCAAAGATTCTGAAAACAAAAATATAAAAGATTCATTTAAAAGTATTGTGATTAAAAACTATTCAATATATATATGTTGTGGTCGTTTAAGAAGCTAAAAAGTGGTCCAAAGAGAAATAAATTTGAGGAAAAAATGGCATAAAGGGAAGGGAAGAGTATGGTCCTCGATTTATTTTCACTGAAGTCCCATTCAGAGGGTCCCCTACTGGGTATCTGACACGTCGCATGTTTTATTAATATTACATGCTTATTGTCGTATGTCTTGTAAATTTCTACCATCATTAGTTTTACGACCTCATATTTTAGTTTTAGGGCTGTTTGGTTCAACTCTGAATGATTCAGTTCAGAGGTAACCTCTGAATCGGTCAGAGGTTGAGGTGTTTGGTTGTGAAAATGCAACCTCTGAATGGCTCAGTTCAGAGCTGAATGATTCAGCTACCACGTGATGCTGAATGGAAAAAAATGACTCATCCTGCCCTCCCTTCACCTCTAATCAACCACAGCAGCCGATCCTCCTTTCTTCCCCATCGCTTGTGTCTAGTTTTACAGTTATAAGAATCCTCTATCCGTAAATACTTGTTTCTTTTAGAATTGTTGCAACTAACATTTGATGTGTCAAAGGCATTATAGCTCAGCGGCATTTTGGTGGTGGGATAAGACTTAGGGACTATAAGGTCTTGGGCTCGAATCTCACAAAGGGGTTTTTCTCATTATTATGAGTTTCATCCTGAATTGGTGATTTGGTGTGGCACAATGATAGATATTTCAACAATGAGGTCTCCTCACGCATGTGAGCTATGAGAAATACTAACCTTAAACTCGAGCATTAAGCATGATTCATGTTTAAATCGCTTCTTATGTATGAACACACAAAAACACACACTGAAGTCATGTATCTATATACGCATGTATAATTATGCATTATAAACATCGCTTACACTTGACTGTTGGCCAACATGAGGAGTTGGACGGTGTACTCTCCTAAAGTCAGACTCGTCGACCATTTCTTACAATTGACACCACAATATGAATCAACCGTTTGAAGACTTTTGAAACCACACAAGATTGAGAAATGGATCCCAAGCGTATCTATGCATCGTCACACTCCAAGCATGTATCTTCTTCCACTGATGATAGTCTTGGACCACAAACATGTCAATCAAGAAAGATGCTTTTAATTTCTTTTTGAAAGAAAGTAAACTTAAATTATTATATATAATAAATGTTGACCACCTTAGGAATAGTACTAACGGTTGACCGTTAGTTACTATTCAACTCTGTTAGTTACTATGCAACTCCGTTAGTTACTATCTATCTCCGTTAGTTACTATTCAACTTCATTAAGTTACTATGCACTCCGTTAAAATAGTACTAACGGAGTTACTATTGAACTCCGTTAAAATAGTACTAACGTAGTTACTATTTAACTCCGTTAATTACAATTTAACTCCGTTAAAATAGTATTCAACTCCGTTAACTTACTATATTCAACTCCATGATGGATGGTTCAACCGGGTATGTCGGATGGTTCAACCGGTTGTATTAGGTAGGTGGTTCAACCAGTTTAATCGGACGGTATGAATGGTTAGGAAGATTGGTTCAACCGGCCATGCCAGACGGTTCAACCGGGTTTGTCAGGTGGTTCAACCGAACCGTCGCAATACGTGAGATTGGTTCGCATAAATTTTGTTAAAAAGCGGTTTGCCCCGAGGCGAAGCGCGGGTGTTAAACCTAGTTAACAATATATTGTAATTAAATATACTTTTGATTTCTTATTAGTCATTTTTGTCATTTGTTAGTTACCTATACAATTTTTGTTTTATAAAAAAACAGAATTAGGAGAGAACAAATTTGAACCACAATGTATAGGTCATGTGGGCATGAAATTTCTTGCCAAAATGTGAACACTTAACAACATTTAGCAAGGTAACATTATAAAAATGGTATGTTGAATACAATCAAAGCAAGGTCCAATTGTTATTGCTGTCTAAATCAAGGCTGTGTTATTCGGCCTAATTACAATTTTCATGCTGAATATGTATTAGGCAGGAGGAGGCAAGGTGCGGGGGGCTTTCCAGACCCCACTCTCC
This sequence comes from Ambrosia x helenae, assembly GCA_030844895.1. Lineage (NCBI taxonomy): Eukaryota > Viridiplantae > Streptophyta > Magnoliopsida > Asterales > Asteraceae > Ambrosia > Ambrosia x helenae. The sequence continues at coordinate 33,110 of JAUTDX010002599.1, read as the reverse complement.
CCTTGGTCCGTTTTTCTACTCACCCCAGGCCCCCTAGATTTTTGGGGATTCTCTTAGTCGGCGCTGGTTAGCAAAATACTAAAATGTGATCACGCATTTAAATTTTTTTTTTTGGGAACATTTTTAGCGTTGTTCCCTAACGAACCAGCTTAACCCACCTGGCCCCTCCACCCTAAGGCGCGGTCCATAGGTGATGGGTTACAATTTTCCAACCACTCCTTTCACCTTAAAAGCAGAAAGTTTATTATTAAAGTATGGTCTCATTTTAACATTTCTCTATGTATTTTATGCCTGCTCATTTATGCAAGTGCCATTCCTCATAGTAAAATCACATTTGATGAGACTATGATATTTATTGGGTCCTGAGTCTATAGGCTGGTCATAGGTCTATGTAAGCATGCCTTTCACGTAGCCACAGGCCACTTTCAAGCTAAGATGTTAATGTTGCATGGATCAACTTTAAGACCATTAACTATTGGTATGTATCGCTTATTACACATCTCAAAAGGATTTAATATGTTAAATAAGATGATAGACAAAACGAAGGGGTAATTGTCTATGATTGTATCTGTAAAAAGTTTATGTTTAGCGTTAAATTTATGATGTTTAAATTCCGCTACCGTCTGAAATGAACATAGCCAACATCAAGTAAATAACAAACGACTTGAACTCAAGCTCGAACAATCGACAGAGCTTGAGACGACGGCTCTTGTTGTGGGACCCACAGTCAATCTGCAATGCTACAATTAATTGTAGTGCAGTAGAGTAGAGTGGCTGGTATGCATAAATAATACAGATTCCAGATTCAATATTGCAATATTGAAAAGAAAGTGACAGATTGAAAAAGAAAGAAAGATTGCACAATCTTTTCAAAATTCAATTCTTGATTTCGGGTCTTGTCTTGACCTTATAATAAGCAAAAGCAATGTACAATTCACATACTTCCTTAGGCTGAAGGGTATGGGGACCGCCCCCGGTCTGTCTTGGCCCATTAAGGACGGGGCACACCGTCCCCTAGGGTTGTCCCAGTTTTAAACGTTCTCCCTGGGACGATCAAGACGGGTCAACTTCAATTATTTTAATATTTTTTTACTGTTAATAACAATAATACAAAGGACAATTAATAAAAAATGGGGGAGGGTTGTCTCCACACCCTTGGGTTGTCCAAAAAAGGAGAACAACCCTCCTTGCTTACGTAGCAGGGTGACGTAGAGTGTTGTCATCCTCTTTGGGTTGTCCCCATACCCAACATCCTTAAAGTTACTCCATGTACATTTCATACATCATTATGTCAACTATAAGGCTTTGCGGTTTGTCCCTGGGTAGTCCTGGCTCGTCCAAGACGGGCTACACCGCCCCCTGGGACGTCTTCGGCTTCAACGCCTCATTAGGAACATGGAGGACTGGCCGATTTCAATTATTAAATAATTTTGAGGGTCTGTTATCTTTTTTTTTTTTTTCTTAAAAACTTCAACCGGGGAAGAAAGGAAGGAAGAAGAGGAGATGGGTGGTGGTGGTGCACGGCAGCGGTGTTGGTTGGGGAAGAAGATAAGGATGCTGACGGCGGCGGTAATGGTTGGGGAAGATAAGGATGCTGACGGTGATGGTTATTGACCAGGTGTGGAGAAGGTGGTGGTGGTTGATGATGGTGTTCTTTGTGGGTTGTACATTTTTCTTTGTAGGTTGTACATTGAGTTTGAAATGGGGGAAGAACCATCCCCACACCCTTGAGTTGTCTAAAAAAGGAGGACTACCTTCCTTGCTTAAGTTTTTTTTTTGAACGGCTAATTTCCTCCCCCATTTTTATATCATATGAGGCTTGAACTCCAACCTCTCCTTTATAATCCCAACACCTTTACCACCAAACCATAAGGGATGGGGCTTCCTTACTTATGTGGTGGTAGGTGATGTGGAGGGTAGTCCTCCCCTTTAGATTGTCGCCACATCACACAAAACACCCTTATTTTTACAGTCACATTTCTTTATACCATTATTTATCAAACACACCTACTTTCTCTATATTTATAGAAGAAAGAATAGACACGCCAACTAAAAATCACCGGTTGAAGCCTCTATATTATGGAAAAAGAAACTTAAGGTGACCTTCTATATTAAAGGGTTTAGAACATTCACATTTGGTTCTTCATATTTACTCGAGTGAAATCTCTATATTTGATAAGTGATAGTAAATGGTTGTGAGTGAAGGAGAGAGAAAAATTACTGTTCATCAGTAAATTTGGAGGGGCACTATTCACATTCTATAATTTTTTAATACTTTTTTAAAGTAGTTGTGAGTGGAGGAGAGATAAAAGGTAATTATAAAAGTATAAAAAAATATTATTTAATTTAAAAGGAGAAAAAAAATATAATGATTTTTAATGTAATTATAAAGATGAAAATACAGATGCTACTGCGAATGTTCTTACTCTCCGTCAATCTATATATCAATGTGAGTGTATAAAACCAAGAAAAAACAAAGTGTTTGTGAGTAAGATATACAGATAAAGAGTCAGATGTGAAATATTTTTATTAAATCAACAAACTTCACAGAAAATGGTGTTTTTACTTAAATTATATAAGATGGAAACAGAGACTCGGATGATAATGCTCAAAACCATTTAATAAGCAATACCAGGCACCCATAATTTATATAATATGAAAAGATTATATACTCCCTCCGTCCCATTAGAAATGTCCATATTTCCTTTTTTATTTGTCCCATTTCATGTGTCCACTTTCAAAAATTAATAGCCAATTTCCAAATTTACCCTTAAAAACACAACTAAAATAAACAAAGAATATGATGGACCCACCTATGACAAGGGTATTATTGTCATATGGCAAGCAAAAAAGTCAATCATTTAATGTGCCTAAAACTTTGTGTTTTTAAAACTAAGACACTTCTAATGGGACGGAGGGAGTATTATCATAGAGAGTAAAATCATAAGTTGAAAAAGAATACTAGTATACCACCATAAACAATCCAACTGAGTAGTTGAAAATGGATAGAGATATTAATTGGGCTTTTCAATATCAAATACCCATAAGTTACCCAAACTAAACCCCAGTAGTGTATCAAACTCTTGAGCATCTCACAAACAGTCTTCATGATCCAGCATATATATTTGGAATTATGTCATTTTCTTGAATAAAATTAGGTATATTGAACTAATAACAATGAACAAGCAACGACCAGTAGTTTGTATCATAGAGTCATCACAAAATCTCTCAAAGAATCAACATAATGTTCTTAGCTTAAAATGTATCTATGTCAATAGAGATTTGGATTTCAATAATCTTATCCTAGGATAGATAACGCTTGATCTTTTTGTAACTAACATTCAGCCACAGATATAATCATATGTACAGTCACAGGCCTGTTAAGCAAATTACATTATTCATTCACAGCTGACGACAAACTATAACATGATTTATGCATACACTATATTATTCACAGATCATTTGTAATTATACAAATGACATTCACATGGAAACTACGAAACATATATTAAAAGCTAAAAAGAGCGGGTTACCAGCAGTCCAGGATAGCAAAGAGTCGCCTTCTGGAATTTCTGTCCCATTCCATTGGTGTAACTTCTATGCATCAATATCGAATCATTTCATTCGTTGTTCATCATCTTATCAAGCACTGAATTGAGATCCACTCGAGATCCCTTCACAGTCAGTTTTCTCACACACGCTCTGACAAGGTCCCGCCTGAAACCCATGCCTGTGACCTTGTCAACTATATCATCTACCGAAATTGTATCCCCATCCTCTTCAGATCTTGATTCCTCTTTCACATCAATGGCAATTGGCAATGCGTGAGGCGATGTTTGGGCTACAGGGGTGTGAATGTAATTACTTCTACTACCTTCTTTTTGTGGATGCAGAAAGGAATTAACAGGTTTCACATTTGAGATTTCATATGAAGATGATCGTACACCACGAAGGTGAGTGTTGGATAAAGTAGCAAATTCGGGCATATACTTAGCATGAAACTCAGACTTGTAGTTTCTGGGATTGCCGGTGTGGATATATGATGTGTTGCTGAGCTTTGATTGGACGAAATGCGGAAACTGAGGTGTGTGGGATTGCTGAAACGGAGGACTGACGTATTGCTGAGCTGTGATTTCATGACCTTGCGAAACTACTGGACGATAAGAAACAGCTTGTGCTAAAGTGAGTTCGTTTGATCGTTGGTTGAAAAGAGATGTACTGCAAGACAATTGTGGAGAAACATTCATTTCGTCTCTTTTTGACCCACGAAGAATAGCAAGCTGAAGGCGTGTTTCGGCTATTTCATGTTTGTCTCTCAAAAACAGAACATCATCATGCACCTGAGACAAATCATTCGTTCATGGGAAAACAATTGAAACAAAGTTTTTACGTAATGAAACAAATCTGTAACATTAAGTTATGTAGCAATCGAAACCTCTTGTAAAACAGTCTGCATCTCCCTCAGCTTCCGGTTAGTCGTCCCATGATACCTCTCCTCACAATTCTTCACATCCTCCAAACAACTATCAATCTTGCAAGTATCATCCTCAATCTGAGAGACTCGTGCGCCGATACCTTCAATTGTGTGCTGAAGTTTATTAAAAATATTCTTCATTGTATTGTCTAACTGATACATCAAAGCCCTATTATCAAAACCCCCGATTTCGACAGTATCACCTCGGTTCATCACACCGCTTGTCTGTAACATAAACCAGCATACTCTCGTTTCAATTTAGTATTAAAGGTTTTACAAGCTTCACAGAAACGTAAACATAACCTAATTGCAGTGTTGCAAAAATTGGCCTAGGCGGGAGCAAAAATCGGAAATAAGCCCTAGTCGCTGATCTAGGCGTCTTGGCCATTAGGCGGGCCTAGGCGGTGGATTTTTTTATTTTTAAATTTCTAAGCATTTCTAAGTATTTCTTAGTATTATGTGTATATATCTAAGTATTTCTAAGTATTATGTGTATATATCTTAACATATTTTCAAAAAACACCTAAATTTGTGTGTATATATATAAAATACCAAAACGCCTAATTCCGCCTAGTCCCGACTAGTCCCTATGTTGGACCTCACCGCCTGCCTAGCGCCTTTTGCAACCTTGCCTAATTGTGTATCTAAATCAACTTAGGGTTCATAACCTACATGTTTATTAAGCTTCTATTTCTAAGTTATTTCTAACAAACAACACAAAATTAGTTATTAATAATAAACAATCAATAAAAAAAATTTAAAAAAAAAAAACTGATAGACGAACGATTATTACCTGAGAATTAAGGGGGCGATAAGTGTGGAAATTAAAATCACAACTGCGTTCATCATCATCATCATCATTAATAACATCGGAGTATTGCGATTCATTGTAAACATCGTCATCTAAGTCACTAACATCATCATGAGGGTTTGTGAAGTGAAAGTAATCGTTGTTACGAGACTTATAATGTTCCATTTTATACCGATAATGACTGATAAAGAGGATCAAAGAGTTACGTAATCATGTTCTGGTTGTTGAATCGCTTCTGTTGACGATCGTTATCGTCTGTTTGTTTATTGTGCTCTATCTGATTTGATTCAACCTAACACTGTGTTCCCGAGTTTCATTAAAGGATGTAAGAGAAAGGATCCCCCTCCTCTTTCATTCTCTCCAATTCCTTCCAAATTGGAAAGATTGAAAATCACACTAAAATCCTCTTTATTATCCTCTCTCATTCCCTCCCACAAAAAACTCTGGAACACATTTTTTTCCTCACTTCCTTCCCAATCTTTTCTCTTCCATCCTTTAATGAAACTCTGGAACATAGTGTAAAGGCTGGTTTCTATTTTGAAAACATTAGCCAAATGAGGAGAGGAGGGGTGTTTAATTGTTTATCGGTTCGGTTGACGGTTAATTCTGGTTAAATTTGTTTGGTAATTCGGGTTAACAGAATTAAATTATATGTTAACCCGATAATCCAATCAAATAACTGATTATGAATTGGTTACGGCTATAGACTAAATTGAATAATGAAATTCTTATTTGATTAAGTTCTTTTTATTTTGGTTCGGTTTTTGGTTAATTTGATTATAACCAAATAATAAATACCTCTAGTCCTCTACAACCTACTGAACCGGCCTAACTAGTTAACCTGAGTAATTTAGCTTCAAAATTAAACTTGCCTAACTTTTTTTTAATGGAGGAATTATTATAATACACAAAATTATAGCAAGAAGGTAGAATATATGTAGATACTGTCAGCTTAACAAAAACTAAAATTACATTATTTGAGTCAATCCATATAAGAAAGGTTAACTTTTAACCTATCAGAGACCCACTGACTTGGTCTTGTCACCAATAGATGCTACATAAAAACCTTCTTTGCTGAAAATCGTTTTATTATGCACTCGCCATATAGCCCAGAATGTTGTCAAGAATACAAACCAGCCAAACTAGTTAACCTTGCTTCATAACTATAAACGTGTTCAGGTGAACTAGTAAGCCTTGCATCATAACAAGAAATAAATAAGTAAATAACTAATAAATGTGTAGAGTTGACATTTAGGAGGTATTGATGAATTTTAGGTTAAATTATGATCCAAATCATTAGTGATCATCTTCAATCTCTCTAAACTCTAAAACTAAAATATTGATATATTAACATGTGTTGGTTTAGTTTAGTTTCACAATTTAGGTTTACTAAGCTTTCAAACATGTAATTTATATCGTGAGAAAAACATGATAGACTTATTAAGCTCTTAATCAATTTTTTTTTACTGGAGAACCATGCAAGACATTGACATGTATAGGCAAAAATTAAAAATTTGTTACATCATAACATATTACTATTGGTATTAATTTGTTTTGACAAGGATTAAGGGTAATATCCAGTCCCGTTGATGCAAGACAAGTTTTGAATCAAACAATTTATTCCAGTTTCACTTAAAAATAAAGAACAATTTGAAAAAAAAATTATGCCCAGCAAAACCAAACCCATTGATTTGTACATGACCGTGAGGACCCTAACACACCTTGGACACTCCAAATTGGGTAGTGCTTGCAGGTAGTAGTTACGGGGGGGGGTGTAGGTGGGTGGGTGGGTGTGTGTGTGTGTGGTGGGGGGGGGGGGGGTATAAAAGGGTAAGGCCCATTGTTTAGGATAGTGTTGCCACTTATTAAGATGTTTTGGGGGTAGTTTAAGGTAAAAGTGAGTTGGCAATGTGTGGCTGGCTATTGGAAATGTATGGTAGTATGGGGATAGTCGTCAACAGATTCACACAACGAATGATTAACATTAATGTTGAAATCGGGCCCACAACCAAGATAGATTTCTGTCAAAAGATACAATCAATCACTACAGGTTATAAATGTGATCATTGTAAAAAGAAAGAAGACACAAGTGGACCCTCCACTTAAAAAAGTCTCTACTATTCAGACGAAGAGACGAGAGAACTAAACCCCACACATGGGTTCGTTATTTTTTGATTTTCAAAATCTTTGTTGGTTACGAAATCAAGACCTAAAAACATCATATACATGGCATTGATGATTTCTTCAAAGAGATCTATCCCATGCATATCTTCATTCCAAGTTATCCCTTTAATGAAATTTTGGACAATTCCGGATGACTTGAGTTCTACCTAAAGCAAATCGGCTCTAGCACTTGAGAGTTCTTCTGAATTAGATTGAGTAATCAAGCTTATTTCAGTGCTCCATTTATCAACTACCTCTTTTCTTTACTTGAGGTTAAAGATATACAGTCATTTTTTATGATGTCAATTGCAGTTTAGCTACTATTATTATAACCTTTTTCAGAATTGGGTATACCTTTATGGTAAGGCATGAAAAATTCTGTATTTCTTTTATTAAATTTTTTATTGGTACTAGAGAATAGTGCTCGCACCTAGGATGTTTTAAGGGTAGTTTAAGGTAAAAACCAGTTGGTAATGCACAGTTATTGGAATCTATGGTAGTCTGGGAGTAAATTTCCTACCTTAAACTCAATGTAGCAAAACAATAAACTCGATGTAACAAACAAGATAATCAAACGGATCAGAGCCGACCCAACGTTGTCGGAGGCCCCAAGCGAACTAATAAATCGGGGCCCTTTTAAAAACGTTTTGATATGCATTTTCCTTTACCCAGGTTTGAGACCGATAATAATTATTTGTAGGTAAATAATCAATTGTAGGTTTTTTCCGCCTTTTGGCATGACTGGATTCGTATTTCGATTTTACATTGGATTATTTGTAAAAAAAAAAGAAAAAACTAGTAAATCACAATTACCAAATATCAAGTATCCACAAACTATGTATTCAGTAGCTAACAATCTCAAAGTAACAATTGGAAGATATTTAATACATGTAAGTCAGTATCCAAGTAAATCAAAGCAGAAGTTGTGGTTGATGAATTGAGAACTGAAGATGGAAAACCACAAGTTGTAGCAATCTAATTAAATTATCAATGGACAAATAATAATTCCCTTCTATATTAAACAAAAAACACTTCAACAGTTACTAAGGGGCTGTTTGGCAACATCTGAATGGGTAAGTGCTGAATCAATAAGAGGTCTGAATTGGTAAGAGGCTCTGAATCAGTAAGTGTTGACCAGTAAACTGTTGTTTGGTTAAACATCTGAATAAATATCTGAAATGACTATTTTACCCTCATCACCCCCACCCACCTACCTACCTCTTTTCTTTTCATCAGTCTCTCTCTTCTCTCAAACATCTCACTTTCTCTTTTCTCTGAACTCACACTTTTCTTTCTTTTTATTCTTTTCTTCATTCCCTTTCCTTTCAATAATTCACCCACATACCACATACGTAAGTTTACAATATAATTCCATCATCCTTTTCAAGTCTGTTGTGAAGGAGGATGCTTTGGGTGTTGTGGTCTAGGGCAGGAGGACCTGCTGTGAAGGACGGCGGCGCTTGGGTAGCGGCCGACGGGGAAGAGATGGAGGAGGCGGCGGTGGCGCAGAAGGAGAGGGATGGAGGTAGGTAGGTGCGGCGGTGGGAACCATTCAGAGGAGAGGGCAGATGAGTCAAAATTTTCATTCAACGTCTTTTCTTAGCTGAACTATTCAGTCTTAATGGTTCAGTTCAGAGCGGCAAATTTTTGCAACCAAACACCACCCACCTCTGACCGAATCAGAGGTTGCCTCTGAATGGGATGATTCAGAGGTAAACAAACAGCCCCTAATTGTGATTTGTTGAAAAAGGCGGTGGCATCAATCGGTGGATGCCACGTTTCCTTTTTTTTATTGTTTTGCATCGTCATCTGCTGCTATATACAATTTGGAATGAAGATAAACAATAAACTAAGCCAGTCCAGTTGGTTTTGGACATCCTTTTTATACCAATGGTCCACATAATCCCAAGTTCAAATCCTGCAACAGCCCTTTACTCCTACTTTTTTTACTTTTGCTTTTTTATTTTCTTATTTTTTTTCCTTAACCTCTTCTTAACATTCTTAGTATTTTTTGTTTTATTAGACCATGCGTAGTGGGGGGCTTTATATATAAAGCCCCCCTTTCTGATTAGTCCACGTGGCAGCTGAGTCAGCATGGAGAGATAAAGTGAAAAAGGGGTGTAGTGGTGGGGCTTTATTTATAAAGCCCCTTTTAATATTTTATTATATCTTTTAAAATAAAAAAATAATAAAATAATAAGAGAGAGAGAGAGAGAGTATGACGTGGCTGAATTTGATTGGTGGGGGGAATTTGTATCCGGCGTTATAATGATAAAGCCCAACTTGATTTTGGTAAAATAGAGCCCCCCTGTTTTGGTGTTGGGGGGCGCTATTTTTTTTTTCATGAATATGGAGCCCCACTACGGGCACTCTTAAGAGATGATAAATGTTTTGTAAAACTTCTAAATAGAGTGTTGTAAAGTTTACTTTTATTTGACACCGTTACAAATAAATGCGATGTCGATCGAATTTCTCATGATTATGAATCAAATAGCGCCATCATGCTAGCGTGCACCGTCTCTTATTGCTAACGTGCACTGGGGCTTTATTGCTAACATGCACCAAAGTCTTTTTTTTTTCTTACCAACATTTTTGCTTTTTCTATTCCTTAGGTATTGATTCGTTAGAGTAACATAATTTTTATTTATCTTTGAATATCGATAACGTACCGTAGCGATCATTTTCGGTACAGTTACCAGTGCCCATTTTTACCCTTTTTTTGGGACTGGTACCGGGTCTGTACATGTTTAGTGATTACGCTTTTCGCGGCGACACACGGGTGTAAACCACTTCCGACGACAACGTGCGGATGTTTGCTAAAATATGTGTTGGCACTGTAACGAACTTATTGTCGCACACGCGAAAGAATGCAGAAAAGTCATTGTTCATAGTGCTATTAAACATTCCTGCACAACAAACACGCCCCGCGGCGAAGCGCGGGTAACTAAAACCCTAGTTAACATTATGATAAAAAAAAAATAACAGTGTTCACCTTGTAGAAAGGAGATATTGTTGACCATTACAAATATATTGTCATCATAACAGAGTGGTCTCCAAAGAATCGTTGCAATTGCAAAGAGTCGATATCGACTAAGCCCCAAGTCATAATCGAATTAAAAAAATTGTAAGTGACTAATTATAACAACGTAATCCAATAGAATCACATAAAGAATCGATTGTCAACAAGCAATGACCGCAATTATCAGTTGCAGTCTAACGATTGCACCTATAAGTTTCAACTGTTTCAGAGTTTCACTGATTGAGCCTTATTTCTCTTCTTGTCCGTTCCATTGATTATGCCGACATATCGTACTTGGCCCATTATAAACAAAATTTTTTTTGGAAAACTGGGGGCCCTAGGCACGAGGCTCACTTCTTATTACTGTTGGGCCGGCTCTGAACGGATGAGCTCCCATAGAACAAATGTAACTTCAAACGAATGACCTATTACCATCATACTAATACCCATTCGTCTCTGAATGACTACCGAGCCTCAAACAAAACATAATAAACAAGAGTGTATCACATGAATGTAGACAGTCTGGTATTTTGTAAAGAAAAAAGTTCACGGATACATGACGTTTGACGGGTCTTCCTAAGGAAAAATACAAAAAGGAAATGCAAATGCAATGTCGATTGCAAGTTTACGATTCCTCATTTCCATCGTCCATTGGCTTTATTCCATCCTCATCACCATCTTTGTTGGGAACTACTGTCTCGGTTACTTTACCTTGCTTCTGTTGCAGCTCCTGCTTTAGTCTTTGGATCTCAAGATCTTTGTTTTCTAGCTTCTCTTCCAGGATTAGTGTCTGTAACAAGGCGAACACACATTAATAAACCCTTTTTGGTGCATGTAAATAAGTTAAGTACAGCTGATTGAGGTCCATCCATATTCTATCTTGGTCAGAAGTAATGTTTTATTTGACAGAGAAGGTTTTTAAGAAAAATAAACACCGTTTCATTTGATTTTTCGATCTCATTTGTCAATCCTTCCATGTGCTTGCTAAGTCCTGCATATTCAAATATGATGATTAACAAATGGCTCGAAGAGAATGTCCATGATTTCCAAACATTAAAAGCAATAGGCAACGGCTGAAGACAGTATCGAATTCATAAATTGTTATCATGGTATATATACCCAAAACACAAGTTATCAATAATAATATACAAGACTCTTGGAAGAGGATTTGGGTATATATGATATAATGAAAGTTATGAGGGGGATATATGAAATTGCCCCAATTCTATTAGGCAATATTTAGTGGGTTGCTTGATCCGAGGAAATAATATATATAACGAATGAGAAAGGTAATGAAAGATGATGGTCGTTTTCCTTAAAATGCAATCCTCCATTACTTAAAAGGGGGTAATACACCATTCCTTACCAACCCATTCATTACCCATCCTCAGTTCAAAGGCTCCTCAAAACTGCAATTGCATTCATTTGTCTTAATATTATATTATAAAAATATTAATATATAAATGACAAATTGCCATAAAAAGGTAACTAAAAATCATTTTTTCTGTGGGTATATTAATCTTTTCTCTTACTAAAGGAGTGATAGTTCAACTTTTTTACAAATATAGGAATGAATTTTAAAAATTGATAAGTTAGAACCCAAGTAACGTTCAATATTGTCAAAATTTCCCAAATTTATAAAAAGGAACTTTCACATAGTGACAAAGTTAATATACCCCCGACGTAAAATTTGATATTTAAGTTGCATTTCTTGGAAATATGCTACACACATATGTGTGTGTGTCCACAAAGCAATGGAATGCTCCATTATATTCCTTAGTATTCCCTAAATCTTTTCCATGCCCGTTCCTCTATCTGAACTAACAGAGGAATGGATTTACTGTAATTGTATATATGTATTACTGATTATATCATTGATTAACATTTAGTGTAGGCTTAAATTTATATCATACGTGGTCTTAGAACGAGAAACCTAAAGAAAAATCAGATATTCAGATTAGAAATAAAAAAAGAGGCATCGAGCCCTAACCTTCAAAATGATTTTTGAGTTCCAGGTTCTGAGATTTTTGCAAAGCAAGTTTCATTGATAACTCGTGTATCTGCCAGGCAAAAAATGCGAATCAATCCTTAGCTGAACCTCTTAGTTCTAGGCAATTCAGCTTTTTTGAAAAATTATTATTACCTTTCCTTCCCTGGCCTGATTTCCAATCTCCTCGTTTTCCTCTGCAGAGTCCTGCATTTAGCCATTAACATCTTCCCCATCTTACTTTGTGGAGTGAAATTAACGGCGGCAATATTATCTTGCAGCTCCTTGATTTTTTTATCCTTTTCCTCTACCAAATTCTGAGATCATGACATCATACAGCGCTTTTAGAATTAGTATATATACCCTACGCAATAATATCGCCCCACTTACGGTGTGCGCATATAATGTATATATGTGTGGCCCTCGGGGGGCAAAAGTAAAGTTGCACTAGTTTTAACGTTATTTTACTAATTTCGTGAAAATAACGTTAAAAACGACGGACGGTTAATCATGCATCATGTGGTGGCGTTGATAGCCAAAAGACAAGGGGGTACATGCACCAAACGAGTTTGTCCCGATTGCTAAGTGTTATGTGCTTTATGTCCAAGGCTTGATACAAAACCACATCGAGCCAGGGGTCTCACTGGAAGCAGCCTCTCTATTCTCAGGGGATAGAGGTAAGGTTGTCTACATCTTACCCTCCTCAGACCCTACCTTAGCTTTGCTATATGTGGGATTAACTGAGTATGATGATGATGACCCTACGCAATAATAATTGTATCTTTGTAGTTGGCATTAAATTCATTTATTAAGATGTTCCATACAGAATGTTTTAGAAATAACTTCTTCATCCAACATCAGTTTTATGACTAGCCTTCAAATCATTTAAAGATCTAAATCACACAGCATGGTCAACGCAATTTTATCAAAAACACTTAAGTGTTTGATCAATTTAGGCATTTACCTTCAAACGTGTAAACTCTTCATGAATTGCTGGATCAAGTAACAGTCTTCTTGCCTGAGATTTTTCACATAAAGGTTACGCCAAGAAATTCAACAAAACAAATACAGTTAACCACAATATGTAATCTAATGAACAGAAAATTTCATCATTTCTAGCTTTTCTAGTACGGTTTAGTCATTACTGTTGTTGACCTTTTCAGCTATGAAAGTTAAAAGTAGCTAGTTTGACTCCAAAAATTAGAATAGCACAAAATTGGACACAGTGTACATGTACCTCATTTTGGCTTTGGGGATAGAGATATTAAATGACCAATGGCATACCTGCATGGATGGAGGCTTGAGTTGTGATCTTAAATCCCGAACTGCAGACTGAAATAATTGATATAAAAAGCAATTAGGAAAATACTTTTTGTAGTTTAAACAGAATCCACCAAATTTTAAAAAAAAATCATCTAAGAGCACCAAAATTAAATGTAATGTGGTAGATATAGTGACGCAATAAGAGATCAACTTTTTGCATAATTTGTGAATATAGGCCCATTAGGTTTTAACACAACTTAACAAATAACAAAAATACCTTCAAATCTGCTATCTCCTGCTCCCGTTTTGCAATGGTTACTATAAATGCTGCTTCCTTTTTCTTTGCCTTTTCTAGCTAAAAACACGAATACAAGGAATAATCTTGATCAGAACTCAGAAGTCAAGTTTGGTATAGTGTTTACTGTTTACAAACACAAAGGCATTATTATGCCGGTTACTTTCTAAGCTGAAAACAAAAATGCAATATATAATGTCATCAAATTCAAAAGTTAAGGTTAGTACTTTACTACTAACAAAAAGGCATTATTATGTAACCTGATCTCTCAGTAATCCCTCAGAAGATTTTAAATCGTGTAGATAACTGATAACAACATTAGGTTCTGCATGCAAAAAAAGTGGCGTATCAATAGAACAATAACTAAACACAAATCATATGTTATAGTTGCTCTTTCTAAAATGCTAGTGATATATATTACAGAAACCAACCAACTGATGTGCCTGTTGTAATGGATTCGTTCTGATATATAGAATGCCATTTTTGAATTTCTGACTTTGCGGCTTCAAGCTCTAACTGAAAACAATATCAGTATAATTACAAACAAGAAATATGCAGAAAAAGCCAGCATTTTTATGTTAACGTAGAAAGAGAATTTTCAATATTATAAGACATTTAGAATATAGTGTAAAAGTAACGTCATACATACCTGGCATGATGCAAGATTATCCTTACAGCTCTGGAGACTACAAAAGACAACAAATAGAAAGATGTGCATGGATTGATTAATGGATGATCCAACTATAAGTATTTCGAAAAAAAAAAGGCTATAAGCCTATAATCTATATCAACTAACAATACCTCTCACGAAGGGATAAAATCATCCCGGTTGTCACACCTGGTTTAGTTTCTTCTGCTTTTGAGTTAGCCTGAGATGCAACAACAAAGTAGTAGTAATAAGCATGAAAACAATCATAAATACACATATGAGAACTATATACACTGTATTGATCATCAGCTACACAGACAAAATACAATGAGAAGTGGAGATAAAATATGGTGTCTTAAGTGGTAATACTCTTATACACCTTTTAAATTGAAATAAATGATTGTTTGTTCACAACACAAAAAATCATGGAAACTTAAACCATTTTGTGTTTAATAAAATTTATATTATTGTAAACAGTTTCAATACATCACAATTATCTAAATTTACCAAACATCTTGAAAGATTAGATGCAAATAGATTTTAACAAATAAAATGTGCTATCATGTGGTGGCGTTGATAGCCAAAAGACAAAGGGGGTACATGCACCGATCGGGTTTGTCCCGATTGCTAAGTGTTTTGTGCCTTATGTCCAAGGCTTGATACCAAACCACATCGAGCCGGGGGTCTCACTGGAAGCAGCCTCTCTATTCTTAGGGGTAGAGGTAAGGCTGTCTACATCTTACCCTCCTCAGACCCTACCTTAGCTTTGCTATAGGTGGGATTAACTGAGTATGATGATGATGATGAATGCGCTATCATGTGTCGTAAGTAAAAAAACAAGAGTCATCTTAGGGGAAAAATACACACTTTCGCTGGAAGTGCAGTTTGCAAGTTTAGTCTCTAAACTATTTCGTGAGTGTCTAAGTTCTCAAAGTTAATTCTTCAGAAATATAAAAAAAATATTGTTGTGAGTGGTAGAGCCCTCAAAACTTAGTTTTAATTTACAGAATAAGGCCCCAAATATTGGTCTTATTAAAAAAAAATCAAGGGACTAAACCACATGATCGAACTGTATGTCCTTAATCAACCACGAAAATGCTTTAGGGACTGAACAAAATTACAACGGAAGTACGTAGGGTTTTTTACTTTTCCCTAGATGCCACTAAAAGCAAGGGTACTAACTGATTAGTAAAATTGATAGTGGAAATAACACTTAAAAAGAGATATTGTGATAGCCGACCCATGACAATCATGTTGAACGATACAGGTTAATCATGGATCAGTTGTTTTCGCTTAGACCAGAGTCCGATTCTACCTTGAAGACCCATTATTGCAGCCCACAAAGACCAATCGTGCAGCAACTTAATTTTATGTTATTTATTTTCAAGTTATTTTAATTTTAATTTAGTTTTATTTGGCATGTAATTTTATTTTCAAGTATTTTGACTGTTTCAAGTAGTTTTCTCTATTACCTAAGATGCGGAGACGTGGGCTGTGACTGGTTTCGTACCTTACATGTATTGCATGAATCAATGGAAAAGGGCAGTGAGTTTTGAATTAAAAAAAAGTGCGTGTTAACTTCTCACATTGGATTATGAGTTAAATTAATTATCCATTGCTAGTTCAAGTTTGGCAACTTGAATGGTGTTCTATGGAATCTAATCACAAGTTTAGGTGGTGATTTATGTATCCTACATTCGTGTAAGACTGCCCTACAGATTGATCGAGTGGTGTATCTGTATCTCGAGTGGCCTATTGACCCGTAGCCTATCCATTTCATTTTACTTAAAATCTTCTATCCGTTGCGTACTCCGATTCCTATCATATTTCTCAGCAATTCCATTGGTAAAAAATAATACACATGGAACAATTTACATTGACCAAGTGTTTTATGTAAGATGCACTAGAATAATCTAACATCCTCATTCCTCCATTACATTCTAGGATCTTCATATACTCTAGATAATACATATGTTGAAACATGTCACCTTAACATCTTATGGTCATTGTAGTAGAACTTAGAAGGTTAAATATTATCTGTCTAAGTCGTTCTTCATCTGCTTACATTATGTGATCAAACGCAAAAAAGGGGTCCGGAAACAAAACCAATAAAAACAAAGTGTTCCATAAGTTCATGTGTTCTTAGCAATATCTACTTGTTTATTAACTGTCTTGTTACTTTCAGGCTCTTATTACAACAACAACAACCATACTCAGTAAATCCCACAAATAGCAAGCTATAAGTAGGGTCTGGGGAGGGTGGGATGTAGGTAAATCTTACCTCTATCCTGAGCATAGTTGTTAATAGCGACCATAGCGTAGCGTAGCGCTCATGTGTCGCTATATGGTTGACAGCGACAAATAGCGAGGAAATAGCGAGATTTTTCTATTTTTAGTACTTTTTTTTCTTTTTTTGGTAAAATATGCATATAAAACATCTCTAAAAAGTTCTTCTAGTGTATCGCTAAACATGAAATAGCGCCCGTTATTTCATCGCTATCGCTATGTAGCGTATCGGTAGCTGTCGCTATCGTCCGTTATTCGCTATTAACAACTATGATCCTGAGAATAGAGAGGCAGCTTTCATAGAGACCCCCGACTCCAAAAAAAAGGAGGGGGAAGGGGCGGGCTAATAATCAATGACAAAGGGAGAGAGTTCTATAAACTAAAAACACGTTAAACATCAAACCGCACGCGCAAAAACATAAAGGCAATCACCTATAGGCCCCCTAAAGTGTACGCAAATCTAAGTCCCTGAGACACAACTAAAGCTCTACTGTACCCTCCCTAGTGTTCGTTGACCTTAATCCTAAGCCTCCATGAAGCCCTATCATGGACCATGTCCTCATAGAGGTGCAACTCTAATAAATCCTGCCTAATCCGCTCATCCCAAGTCAAGTTCGGCAAGATAACTTAAGGTTTCAAAAAAAATAACCAGTATGAAGGAATTGAAACCTTTTTGGAGCCAAATATATCATCGTCGTCGTCATCAAGATCTCCAAATTCTCTCTTAGTGCCTACAATCACATAACGAAATCCAAAAAAAAAAAGAAGAATTAGATGATAATAAAAACCACCACTGGTTATAAGTGAATTGATAATAACCTGCACGCCTTGTCGGGTTGGTTCCGGTAAAATCCCCATCGAAATCATCATCCTACAATTGCAATTGCAGTTAGTTAGGAAAAAGATTATTAAGACCAAATTAATAGACAATGTGTGTATATGTAAACAAAAGGTTTTCAATACAAAGTTATAAACCCTAGAACTGATCACTTACGTCGTCTATGTGAGCACGAGATGCCATGTGTGTTAGAGACTTAGCTTTTGCTGTTTGCTCGACCAGAACCCTTTAGGTTTTGTGTGTCTGGTTCGTAGGTTTATTGGTAAAAAAACCAATAGCATTTACGGTCAGTTTTTTTTAACGGCTCTCACGAAGCACTCATTAGACAAAAAGTAATCCGGGAGTAACCCAGGTTCAGCAATAATTTCACACCAGTTCTCAGAAAAAACCCACCGCCCGAAGGCCCACTGCGATAAAATCTGGCCCACCAGCAGCATTTTGGTGCCGGTAAGATTCGAACTCCCCACCTCCCATAATGAAAGTAAGGAGAGTGTCACTCCACCAGAGAAATTGAAGAGGCAAACGGGTTGCTTTCGTAATTAATTGGTAGGTGTCTAGGATGGTTGAAACGTCTGTTTGTTGGCTGCTAAAAAAACAGAAAATACTTAATTAACTATTTTGTTCTTAAATTTGAAAAAAATGAAAGGAAAAATAAAAACATTATGAAACACCATTTCTGCTCATATCCCTCAAAATCGGGTAGTCCTTTTTAGCCCAAGGTAATCCCAATTTGAGTGCAACTGAAATCAAGGAGCTCGTATTACATTTTGATTTTTTTTTTCTGCTAGAATACGATTTTTTTCGGTTTGTGACAGAACTTGGATTCAGTTTTATGTTCAATTTTGTCACTTTCGATTCGATTTAGTCTGGTTTTCGGTTAAGACACAAAAATTTTCAAACCGAGGAAATTTGAAGCTGGATCAAGAAGCACCTCTATAATATATAGCAAACTAGCAGACTCGAAATAAGTGCTTCCAAGGCAACCTATGTTTTGGACGTTTAAATTGTTGTGTTCATTTTCTATATTGTGTATTTACTGATTTTGGATGAAAATGATGGGCCTTTTCCAATAAAATTGTACGATATTTCATTGAAAGAACGTAATTCATACACTTATAGTGCATTTAGTTTGGGAAATTTAATATAAAATTCGTACCGATTCTTTATCTTCCAAGTTCATTAGGATCGGAATATGAATTCAAAGGATAACATGTTTGGTAGAGATATTAATGAAATTATCCTATATGTTAATAACCAGACCTTATGAATAGTATTTTGGGCATTTTTCTAATTTCATTTTTGCATTAGGGCCAGTGTACGTATTGTATTTACATGTTTGACTACATCTTTTTTACAAAATCAGTCAGTGGTCCAATGATTTAGTTGTTGTGATATTCCCTTGTTTCCACGGATTCAACCGACACCGTTTTGACCCGTTAACAACATGTGCCTGTTCAAGACACCCCCATAGTTTAACCATTTAATTCAATAATTTAAAGCCACCAAAACTTATTTTTCACACTTTGACCAACCCAAAATTTACTTATTTCTCACCTAAACAAGTTTTACTTATTTTAAAATTAATAAATACATATCGATTTGCATAAGCTTTTTTTTCTGGTGACCGTACCCTCCTCGGTGGTGGTACCATTGACTTGTTAAAAATCACATATTAAGAAATGTAGGGTTTGAATTTTTGTGTTACAATTAATAAAGACAAAACAAGATCTTGGAAGTATCCCCTGCATGCATGGTTCATTATTATTTCTTATATATATATAGGGGGCGGTTATTCTACAAAGTAAAAGAAACGTGCGAAGGATGCGAAGGATCTTTGTACTTGATAATTACGTAATGATAATTACGTAATGTTTTTTATGTTCATGAAATCATTACGTAATTATCATTACGTAATTATCATGCACTTTGTACATGATAATTACGTAATGATAATTACGTAATGTTTTTGTATGATCATGAAGGCATTACGTAATTATCATTACGTAATTATCAAGTACAAAGTGATCCTTCGCATCCTTCGCACATTTGTATTACTTTGTATTTGAACCTGTCCCTATATATATATATATATATATATATATATATGCTCGATACACAAGATGGGTTGGGTTTAGAAATAGTCTTGTCTTATCTCCATCAAATGTGCCGGGTTGACTGGAGTTTATAATATATGTCACTAGCTCTCATCTCAAAATTAGTGTAACTTGGACTAAAAACATAGATATATAGAAGGGTTTGCAATGTTATATATCATAATGGATAAAACTAGTCAATCATGATTAGCGGACAAAAACCTAAGAAAACCGAGCAAATTGGTTATCATATGTCTAGAGCTAGGTCAATCAACTCTCAGATGATATGAAATTTAATGCAGTACTTCAATTTTTTTAACTAGAAGTTGCTTTTTCATTTCATAACTACATTAAATAGCAGGGAGACGGACAACATGCAAGCTGCGCCGCCATCCTTTTCTGAAAAGCAAACCTAGTTTACTTTAGTTATAAATACAATTCAACGAAAAAAATATAATTCTCCTATAATGCCTGTTTAAAAAATATATTCCTTAAGAGTAAATTACGAGAAAATTCCATAATATTTTTGTTAAAATTTCAGCTTTTCGTTATCAGGTTTGAATAATTATGGCTATGGTTTATAATGAACACTCAACCATCACACGTACTTTGCATGTTGTGGTTACTAACCGACACATCACATGTGCACAACTATAAAGTATGTATAGTAATTTTACCATTGTGCTCGATCCTCAAGCTTTAGCTAAGGATGGTTCATAGTTGACTAAATGAAGTTGCATGTCAAGTCATTTTCATAGCATCAGAGTCGATCTTATGACTTACTAGTATATCCCTCACCCACCCCTAACCCACCCATCGTGGGATGTTGTTAGTTAAGGCCATGTATTGAGTAAGGTTATACATGAATATATATATATGATGGTGATAGAAGGGTGTTTGGTACACCAATATTAGGTTACATTGGTGGAAGTACCTTTCAATATATACCAACAAATAGAAAACAATGAAATAATGTAGATATCCAAACCATTGACTTCATTTGTAAGGTATGTGCCAAACTTTTGTTTGCACCTATGATATCACACATTTGCACATGTACCATATTAATACATATAAAAAGCAAGGTCAAAACACTCAATAACAAAACCTAACCATATAAAATCATTTTACAGCACCTGATATTCAAAACTAACAAACTCACATTACTATAAATGGAAAGAATTAACCATATGACAAAAAATATTATAGACCAAATAATTTTATTTATTGACACCTTGCATTCCTTCCAGGACCTCCATAATAAATATAATCCCCCCAAACATTATTTTTTCCTGCTTTTATATCATAACAATTTGGATGATCAGCCAATAGATGGAGATTTGTTAGAGGAAGCAAGCTATTGTCCCAATCAACAACCTTCAAATTCCTAAAATAAGAAGCTTTTCCAAACCCTTCATATGCAAAATGACCACTACCCATTTGTGTTGAGGTGTGATATCCCCTTGACCTTGAGTTCACTATCTCCCCTCCAAACTGTATCATGCTTGCATGTCTTTGTAGATGACTGAACAAGAAATTTGGCCAATAGCCTATGAGTAGTCCCGAGCCGAATTGAAGCCACCAGTGTCCGTGTTTGGGGTCCTAAACATTGACACAAAATTTTCGGGTTAGTGTTTGTGAAGTCGCGATAATCAATTATGAATTAAAGTTTGGAAAAAAAATTATGTTTTTAATAGGAGTTAAATGTTAATTTAGTCCCTGAGATTTGTCAAAAATTGTCACTTTCATCCAAATCTTTTTTTCTTGTCATTTTAGTCCCTGTGGTTTCATTTTTTTGTCATTTTAGTCCCTGTGGACTAACAAGATTTGGATGAAATTGACAATTTTTGACAAACCTTAGTGACTAAAATGACAAGAAAATGAAACCACGGGACTAAAATGACAAGAAAAAAAAGATTTAGATAAAAGTGACAATTTTTTACAAACCTCAGGGACTAAATTGGCAATTAACTCTTTTAATAGCTAACACAAAGTCTTTGCAACCCTATCCGATACTAAATCTATACATTTGTTCACAATAGACTTTAGCCCTCAACCTCAAGGACACTTTTTCAACACACGCCTTGATACGGCTACACTACAAAGCCCTTTGGTACAACAAAAACATTATGTAATTGACTGTTTGAATATTAGGTAGAGGTGAAATAACTTGTTTTGGATGATAGCTAGTTTCATACAAGCTTCAACTAAATTAAAATACAACAAATTATCTTGGGATGGACAAAATAGAAATAAACAAAAATGACAAATCTTGGTATCGACTTAGTACTGTTCCACATTAGTTAAATATGTTGTGTCAACACTAGGGAAAGGTCTACACATGGGAGACCACTTCCTTGAAGAAAATAAGGGAATCTTACAATATAATAATAAGATTAAGATTAGTGTCATAACCAGAATAAAACTGTTTGTAATTTGTTTTGGTCCATATAAAGGTTTAAAAATAATAAAAAATAAATATAAAAAGTATCTATATGCAGGTCCACTTATAGCCTGAAAACCCTAGTAGAGAAGTTTATATGAACAAATTAAATATAAAGATTTTCTTGATTATAAGAATATTAATTACCTTCCATATCATGGTGCCAATATCAAATTGTTTACCCTTGTAAGATGATCTTGGAGATATTGCTGCACCTATAGCAATCCTGTTGTTTGTCTGAACAAACCCTGAGCATAATAAGTTGTAGCATCCAGTAGTTTGGTATGCATCAGTCTGCAAAGATAATTAATTAACAAATATGAGTTTTTGATAAACCTTGTCAATATCTAAATCCAAATCAATGGTCAATAGTCATGCAGAAATTATCATCTTAAATTAGTAATTATATCTTTGTGAAAGTTTGCTTTCACATTGACCGTTGACCGGCTTTCTTGATCACTTAATATTATGTTAGTTTAGATGAATGATATGTAGCTTCGCTATGTGTGAGATTTACTTGGTACAGTTGTTGTTGTTATAGTAGATAAATGATATATAATACTTACCGTCCAGTAAGTGAAAAATCTAGGGTAACCATCTCCATATAACTCTGGGCTCACCTGTAATCATCAATGAACTGTCACCATACAAGAACAGGCTCATAAAGTGTTGTTTTGCATCTATAATTAATAAAAAATAATAATATTTTTATCATTAATTAGCCAATATACTTTTGTTCTTATAATCTTATCTAAATTTGCAATGGATGATATATTTTTCTTCATGGTCTCTATGACAATGTATAATTAGGTCTAAATAAATATATATCTAAAATATGCATACCTTGAACTTTCTTTTTGTAAATTTTCTAGTGTAAATACTAAATACCAAATACAATAAAAAAAAATGTTTGTGATATTATCTACTAAGATATAGGAAATGTTTGTCCTCCTCTTATCCTCCCCAAAACCTATTAGTACTTTGCTATATATAAGTGAGATCTTACTAGGTTAAGTACATTGGTTTGTTTATATGTAAAACAAATAATAATAAACATATTAATTTGTATAAAAATAGTAAAATACATAACTAGACATAGTTGTTATAACATTATATAATGCATGCATACATTAGTTATAAACCCTAGATCTAGAGATTACCTGCCAACCAGCCTCTACTGTATTCAGATCATTGCCAAATGAACCCGAGATAACCCATAACTGCGACAGACTGAACTCGTATGGATCGGTAACCGCCGGTGTCCATACATTTATACTGGCCTTAGCTCCATAGTATTGATCTCCGTTCACAAAAGCAACCGCATGCTACAATATAAAGGACCATAATATATTATTATGATCCAATGGTAATATATATATATATATATATATAACTTTTATTGAACTATTAACATTTATGTGCATTGTGAAAATGTTAAAGACTTGGTACATACTTCATGGCCTCCGCTCGTTGTGTCACGCCTCACACGCCTTATGATCTTTCTTCCGAATCGTTTTAGAGAACTCGCTCTTAGAACATCGTTTTCGGTTGTTCTTCTGATAGGAACGGTGCCTTCGGGACAAGCCCATAGCTGAAAGGTGTCAATATTTTCATCACTAGTATTGTGTCCCTTTGGCCTCTCCAATGGTGGTTCCTACAATTTTACAAATAAAAAAAAAACATATCAACCATTTAAGATCATGACATTTTCTATAAACACAACCCGAGCAGTCTCTCTATCTTTCGGGATAGATGAAAATTGAAAAATATGCTCATCATACCCTCTTCATACCGGTATACCCTACCAGTATTGTTAGTTATGAGTGAGATTTTACTGGGTACGTACATAATTGTTTGTTTGTTACAATTTCTATAAACAAAAAAAAACCGAAAACCGAATACAAATTAAAGGCAAAAATACCAATGGTTTTTGTCCTTTGAGCTTAGGATGATCAAATGCAGGTTGAAGATGAGAAAGAACACAATCTATCAAGTCTCCATCAGGACTCTGCTTCCAAAAAAAACAACAAATCTAGATTGTTACTTAACATCAAAAAAAATGTTAAAAAGAAAAATATTAATCTCATGTAAGAAAAAGAAAAAAATGCCTGAATGGTCTTGATTGAAGGCTTGTTGATCTTCTTTAGATGACTTCTGATTCTTTTCAGTTTCTTTAACTCTTGCATTGGCTTGAAATCGGTTTCATTCTTCGGTGCAACGGGTACAAACATGATTAGTAGTATACAAACAAATATAAAGAAAATGGAAGAAGAAGAAGAAGCCATGATGTTTGTTTTGTTGGTATTTGGCTGTATTCTAAGGTGAAATTGGATCTAATGTGGATATGTTTTATGCACTTGGAGTTGTCTCCTTCCTACTGAACTCAGATTTTATTCAAGAAAACAACAAGAGAAAGAAACAGTTTTTGGTTTTATTCCAAGGGAAGAAAACACAGATGGATACAAGATAGAAGAAACTTGAAGCTGCAGCCCTTCAAAAGACAAAGAGAGTGTGAGTTTTAAAACAACTCACATCATTAATTTATCTCACTGCCATAACTATTTTATAATATATGTACTAACATAAGCTATAAATACTTTTTAGAAAGCTATTCTATTAACTATTTTTCCCTAAAACTTTACTGATTAATAATTGCTAAATAATAAGAAAGTGAAAGGTTGAATCAAATATTAATATAAGAAAGCAAAAATGTTGTGTATATATGCTAAAAGTCTAAAATGACGACTTAAATTTTTTGTAAATATGATTGATCAGGTTTTGTCTTAAAATATATGGTTGGTAATTGTCATAGATACATAAAGAATACCTCAATTAAAAAAAAGGGTAACTTAATTCTTAAAAGAAAAATACATCAACAACATAGGTAACTTAAGGGATCATGAAAAATGTTTAAAATATAGGGAGAGCTTGGTACCGAACCGATCCTGATACCGAAAATACCGATACTGATATTTGCCAAAACTTGTACCAATGCCGAAAATATGGTCGGGTACGGTATCGGTATTTTTAAAGTAAAATACCGCTACCGAACCGATAGCAGTTTTCGCCAAAACTTGGTACCGAATTGATACCAAAAATGAACCGATATTGGTATCTTTGATAGATCGATTCGATATCGGTATTTTTGGTATTTTATACCAAAATGCATATCCCTAGTTTTAAACAGAATAAAATTTATTCTACTATCAAAGAAAATTGTTAGAAAATTACTTACAAAGAATAGCATATAATAAATATCACTACAAGAATTCGAAGCATTAGCGACGACAGTTGTCGTCGCTAATAACATCAAAAGTCGTCGCTAATACTAATAGCGACGACATGTCGTCGCTAATGTGTCGTCGCTATTAATTGGTCGCTATTGCCCACTTTTTCGTCGCTATTGCTAATGTCGTCGCTAAATTCGTATCGTCGCTAATAGTATTAGCGACGATATTTTCTGTCGCTATTGGCCACCTTTTCGTATTTGTCTAATCACCTTTAGCGACGACATGTCGTCGCTAAAGCCCTTATGCATTTTTTCATGTTTTTCAGCTTTTTTCTGCCCAGTTTTTTGCAGTTTCGCACCTGCGCATTCCTGTTTTAAACCTGCTCATTTCTAGTTTCATGACACAATGAAACAAACATAAACTTAAATATTTTACGTCACAATCCAAACGAAGATAAACATAAAGAGTAAAATCCTAATAAGTCACAATCCATATCGTTTCAACCACAAATTGTTGTTTTACATCAACTCTGCATCATCGCCGCTTTCATCATTGGCGTCTTCATCACCGGCATCTTCATTTGGAACCTTGGTGGAGTCTAAACTTGGGTTCGAAGCCAAATACCTAGCAAGTTCCGTGCGAAACTCCGCATTTTCAAAGAAACTTTTAAAATAACCCTATTAAAATATCAAAATAAACCAAATTAACATAATACCAACATTAACCCAACGGCAAACTATCAACATAATAAAACTAAATTTATAACATTTATATGGCAAACCATATGCAACCAACATTTACCAAACTACCAAAGAATCAACATTAACCAAATCCGCAAACTACCAACATAATAAACTAAATTTACAACATTTATATACCAAACATATACGACCAACATTTACCAAACTACCAAAGCATCAAACATTAATCTAATCCGCAAACTACAAACATAATGAACTAAATTTACAACATTTATATACCAAACATATACAACCAACATTTACCAATTGCAAAAAGCAGTCCCAAAACGGGGACCACCCGAAATTAATTTCTAAATTAATTTCGGGCGGGTATTTCTAAGCTCCTAATATTAATTTTAAATGATGATTATTATTTAAATGATGATTATTATTTAACCAAATGGAAGGATATTTTTGTCAATTCCCAAACAATTATATTTTTACCCACTATAATGGTATTTATGTCATTATCCTCATCTACAATTATCCATATATATTTTTAACATACAAGACCACTACACACTTTCAACGAATGATATGGTTATGATTTATCATATAGAAAATGGATAACAAGAACATTAAATAAAGTAAAAGAAAAACTATTTCGATGGCTGCATAATAAAGAAAAACTAACAACTAATATTATCAAGGGACATCCAATATTCAATGATTGCACCATATTCAACAAGAACATTGGTGAGGGACCTGGTTCCCAGACCAATTTCAAACACCAGGTCACCATCACCCACATTGACAACATCAAAAAGTAACATATAATGCTCATTTACCTCTCCATTTAACATGTAATACTCATTTAAATGGGACAAAAATATGTATAAATGGGTCACACAACTCACTGCAACACTCGCACACATAAACTCACTGTTGTGGCTGTATAAATGGGTCGAAGATATGTCTAAATGGGTCACATAACTCACTGCAGTTACTTGCATTTATAATGGACAACGAGTTTTCATAAAACCATAGGATGACCAAGTACATAAGCCAATTCCAAAATCTAGCTAGTTCATCCAAAATAATATTCATTACATTACTACATCAACAAAACTTTCTTATTCTATAGAACATTGACAACAACACCTCGTCAACAAATAAATTCTCTAAAAAATAGCATTTTAGATGTGGTCTCTAGGTCTTATCCAGAAAATTATATAACCTATTCTTCATTACTTGTAAGACACAACAACTTCTACAAAAAAAATAAATATCCACAAAGCAAATACCTTCTCGGTTAAGATGTATCCATCCATATTCCATAAATCCACATACAACGACTTTATACAAATCTTTTCATTTAACTGTAAGAAGCATTTATCAAACAACTTATAGAGAACATTGACAACAACACTTCCTTATCCAAAATCTAGCTAGTTCATCCAAAATAATATTCATTACATTACTACACCAACAAAACTTTCTTATTCTAGATAACATTGACAACAACACTTCGTTAAAAAACTGATCTGAACATTGACAACCAACCAACCAACAAAGACACATTTCGAGGCATTATTATTTCACATGAAGCAAGATGCTACAAGAACACATGAAGCAACGACAAAACAAACAAGCGGCAAGCCGGCAACGAGAAAACAAAACTTCAAAATACAGAAAACAAAACTTCAAAATACAGAAAACTCACAGTTGCTCAAATATGTTTAGCGGCAAGCCGGCAACGAGATCGAACACAAACAAGCGGACCAAAACAAGAACAGATCTGAAAAAATTAATTTTTAACAATGTGCAAGTCAAATCTGCTATAATACTTTATAAAATTAAGGGTATTGAAAGATGGAGTCACAAATCAAGAGAGAGGCCAGAAGGTGATGTTCTTACCGAGAGAGAGGCCAGAAAGTTGAAGCAGAAGCCGGGAAGGTGTCGGGGATGGTTGGTTGTGGGTGGGGGAGGGTGGTTTGGGTGGTGGTGTTACCGGATGGTTGGTTGTCGGCGAACGGAAGTGAGAGCGAGAGAGAGGACAGCAATTAATTTGGGGGAAAAATGAAGCAGACTGGAGGGAAAGGAAGTATTAAAGCCGCCTATTTTTTTGAGCATCCCAGCCGTCCGATCTTCTCCTAATCAACGATTGAAAACAAAAGCTGAAAAAGGTCACGGGTTTTGATCATTAGCGACGACGTCGTCGCTAAAGACGTCGTCGCTACTGCTGATAATTCTTGTAGTGTATTCAAAAACAATTTTAAGCAATGACATAAACTATACATATATCTGTAAAGTTTTAAAACTTTGTATGGGCATAATGTAACCCGGTTACTTATAAAAGTTAAGCTTTGATTCTATAAAATTAGGTTTTAAACTCTGATTTGTTTTTTCAATCTATAACATGTTATTTTTATTTTTATTTTTTTTAATTTTTTTTACATCAAAACAGAAGGTAGACGGGCAACAAGCTGCGCCGCCACCCCTTTCTGATTTTTATAAAAAAAATAAATAAATAACTTGATTTATAGTAGATTTTTAAAAGTAAGAATTTTTTCAAGTTCAATTTAAACCCAGTCTTATACTATTAAGCCTGATATATTTGCTTATCGATTTTGGTTTAGAACCATGCATATCTTGATTTTAAAGTAGTGTAAGGTCATCCCTGGTTTAATATCATCATCATTTCAAAACCCACCAACACACTTTGGTTTTACGTTTGCCTTATGGTCCAAGCTTGATTTTTCATTTATCTTATAGAGAGAGAGAAATTATATATTAATTTATCCTTCAAAATTATCTACATCAAATAACTCTTGTTTTTATTTTTGTTACACAATTGATGTGATTTTTTTATAAAAAAAAAAGTTAAACAAAGGTTAATTGGGGAATTAGAACTTAATAATCCTATGACCTCTTTGCTAATGATAATTGATCCAAAACTTAACGTTTGACCAATGGTGCTCCTAACTTTCACTTAGCTGCCAAGAGAAATCCTAATAGCATAATGATCATAGATTTATACTTGATTTCCCTCACAATGATGCTTATAAATGAAATGAAAAATTATAAAAGTGAAATAGAATATAACTCAAGTGTGAATATGTAATTAGTAATTACTATGCCACTATAATTGTCATTGGCAACATAAGTGAAAATTCAAAGTATTATTACTTAAACTATAAGTATATATTATTATTGAATATAAAACTACATTTAATAAACCAAATTGTGTAAATGTTTAAAGCTGTTTAAATACAGTTTTATTCATACATTTTTATTTAACTATACAAAAATTATTATGAAAAAAAAAATACAAATAGAAAAGAGAAACATGTGGCAGCAAGCTCGCAGGTACCTAAAAAGCAGCGTTTTACTCGCATTTCGCAACAATGTTGTTTGGTTTCGTAGGTGGTGCGGTCTGGCCAATATTGCAATAGGGAGCAATCCAAGGTTTATTATTTTGCATTCCTACATCAAATTATTTGTTCTTTACTGTCACTCTGTCAGTCATATCAAAGTATCTTCAAAGTTAAATTAATATATTATTATTTTCATATCTATGATTAAAAAAAGTATTATTTTATTTAAAACTAAAGTTAAAGTCATTTATTTCAACCTTCAAGTTCTTCTAAGTTCTAACACTTTTTTTCTCAAGGAATACAATCCATTGATTATTGTCTTTTACTCTTATTCCAAACAACTTCATGCTTCTAGTAGTTGTACACTTTGCATCCAATGTTGTACATTTCATAAAGCACCTTTACCTATTTGTACTAGCAAATTGATGGTGCCCATTATTGTGTGGTAGCTTTGTCCAAGAATATTACTGCTTCTAAGAGTTGTACATTGTGCATATCTAGTTGTATATTATATTTTCAAAAGATACTAACTTTTTAAAGCAAATAATAGAAAACTCTTATCTTTCTTTTTGGTCATTTGGGTCGCTTGAGAAAACCATGTGGCATTGGTTTGCCACTTAGCTTATGAGAGGACAAATGTGTATGGGCCCTTTGAGGTTCTTTTTACTAAGAGGTTTTAGGCAAGAAATGCTCCCCACGAATCCACTATCTAGTTAGCATGATATAAATTAAATTACTATCTAATCTTTTACATTTTTTTTTTTGTTACAATTTTTTTTTTGTTACTATCTAATCTTTACATTATCTCTTCAATAAACAATTGGTTATTATAAACATGTTATAAGCCAACCCAAAGTCTAGTAATATATATTCATGTTGTGTTTTGAGATGCATTTTGCTCTATAGATAGTCAAAATTTGTTGTTCAGCCAAGATGTCACTCACTATAAAGAATTTTACAAAAACAATATTTGGAATGATACACTTTAGCCTACTATTTCAAAACTCACCATGCAAAGTCTGATTGTCCAAGTTAACAAATAAAAAACGATGTTAAAACTATGATGATCAAACATTGATCGCCACACAGTGATAGTTGAAATCTTGTAATACTCTAAATAAACATGTTATTCTTAAAACAATATGAACGAGCCGATTACCACATAAAAGCGCCGACACTAGTAAATAGTGATAGGGTACGAATGGGATAATGCTGATTATATATGCATAGACCATATATTGAACGATATGTGTGACTTTAACAAGCAATAGTGGCCTTTTGTAATGTTTGATATTAAAGTCAGAATAAAGGGAACTTTTCTAAAATAATTAAAAAGTTTACTAGTTGTAATGTGGTACTTTGAAAGTGTCTCATGAAAACCTTAATTGCGGTTTGGTTTGCAAGGTTTTCTTTGACATGCAATGGAATTCCTACATATTGTGTGGCTCACTTTGGGTCTTGCTTTTGAAACAAACCATAAACAACCCACAATAATTCCAACATAATTTGATTTTCAAAAAACAACTTAACTAAATTTATTAGTTTGGTTATTTTAGTTCTATTTTATAGGTTAATTTAGTTTCAATCAGACTATCGGGTATGGAGGACATCCTAGAGGACCTAGGGGCGTCCCAACCTGTCTAGGGCGGTGAACACCAGCCCCCTTGGATCGTCCCCGTCTCAAACGTCCTCTACGAGACAATCAGGACGGGCCTCAAGCAATTTAAAAAAATAAAACTTATTTTTCAAATTATAAAAACTTCAATCGGAGAAGGTGGTGGTGCACGAATAAGACGTCCAATGTGATGGTTGTTGAGGTGATGGGTGACGATGATGGTGGTGGTGCAGGCGGCGGTGATGGTTGTGGGAGAAGATAAGGATGGTGACGGTCATGGTGGCGGTGCAGGCGGTGGTGATGGTTGGGGAAGAAGATAGGATGGTGATGGTGGTGGTGGTGGTGGTGGTGCAGGCGGGCGGTGATGGTTGTGGGAGAAGATAAGGATGGTGACGGTCATGGTGGCGGTTGCAGGCAGTGGTGATGGTTGGGGAAGAAGATAAGGATGGTGATGGTGGTGGTGGTGGTGGTGCAGGCGGCGGTGATGGTTGTGGAAGAAGATAAGGATTGGTGGTGGTGCACGAATAAGACGTCCAATGTGATGGTTGTTGATGTGATGGGTGACGATGATGGTGGTGGTGCAGGGTGGCGGTGATGGTTGTGGGAGAAGATAAGGATGGTGACGGTCATGGTGGCGATGCAGGCAGTGGTGATGGTTGGGGAAGAAGATAAGGATGGTGATGGTGGTGGTGGTGGTGCAAGCGGCGGTGATGGTTGTGGGAGAAGATAAGGATGGTGACGGTCATGGTGGCGGTGCAGGCGGTGGTGATGGTTGGGGAAGAAGATAAGGATGGTGATGGTGGTGGTGGTGGTGGTGGTGCAGGCGGCGGTGATGGTTGTGAAGAAGATAAGGATGGTTGTGGTGCACGCGGTGGTGATGGTTGTGGAAGAAGATAAGGATGGTGATGGTGGTGGTGCAGGCGGCGGTGATGGTTGTGGAAGAAGATTAGGATGGTGACGGTTGATGGTGCACGACGGCGGTGATGTTGGGGAAGAAATAAGGATGGTGACGGTGATGGTGGTAGTGCAGGCGACGGTGATGGTTGTTGACCATGTGTGGAGAAGGTGGTGGTGGTGGTTGATGATGGTGTTCTTTGTGGGTTGTACATTGAGTTTGAAAAGGAGGGAGGATTGTTTCCACATCCTTGGGTTGTCTCAAAAAAGAGGACAACCCTCCTTGTTTACATGGCAGGTGACGGGAAGGGTTGTTCTCCCCTTTAGGTTGTCTCCACATCCACCCGCCTCAATATTCATTCTTTCATCTTGTATTAAAAACTATCACTCCACTAATTTTTTATTCAAAATCTTCCCCCTCACATGCAATTAAAACCTTCTCACACTTTCTAATCAAGTAATCAACCCAACCAATAATGTCTTCAATTTCATATTAGGGACGTGTTAGAATTTCATAAGGTCTCTAGACTGGGAAGAAGGATATTATTATTATCTCTTGTCAAAGCATATAAATTGCATAATTGAAGTCACTATTGGCTCGATTAAGTAGGTAGGTGTTTTATGGCTTTATAATAATCTCTATGGAGAGAGTGGTCTAATCATAATAGTTCAACCTATAAGTGATAGTAGGGACGAGAAACGTTAATAGTCCCGAGGTTCGAGTAGCTTCATCACTTACATATGGTTTATATGTCTTTAAATTTACCTAGATGATAAATTTGATATTAAAAATATGTATATCAAATTTTGAATTTTAAAATTTGAAAATCCAAAAAAAAGCATCTTAGTATTCAACTATTTACCATACCCACAAGAATGTGCTCCACACCTGCAATTTTGCTTTATGGATTGAAAATGGTGGTCATCTTCAACTTACTGTTGGAAGAAGTATTCTATAAGGTATGTAAAAGCTGAATTGCTTTATTATATAAA
>JAUTDX010002598.1:0-45673 GCA_030844895.1 Ambrosia x helenae | reverse complement strand
CAAAGGTAGGCAAACATAGCAAAAACATTCCAAAACTGTTTATTAAAAACTAGCTAGACCTTATAGACTCCTCTTTATATGTCACAACTGTTATCATGAATAGGCTGTTTTCTTTGGTTACTCACCAACCACATTGAGTTACCGACTTTAAACCGATTTCAAAATTACCTCTATCGACACTACCTTAATAAAATTGAAAATAAACTACTTGACGACGCTCAAGATGAAAAGAGTTATGGAATACTCTCCAAATAAAAAGGTTTCAAAAGAATTATGCGCTCGTTTAAATCGATGTTAGTTACAATGATGAATTTGCCTTCTAAAGAGGAAACAGTTGATGGGAAGATAGTGACGATACAAATAAACATAGACAATTAGATAATAAAAGTTTTGAAAACTTTCCCTTCCTATCAACCCAATATATTCCTATTGCAGATGATCATATATCCGAACATACAAACACGCCTGATATCACAAGCGTTGGAACTTAAATGAAGATTCCAAACTCTAACCAAGGATTTCTAGATGTACTAGTTGATTCCTCGTAACCAAACTCTTTAGGTACATTAGATTATTAGAAGTTCTCCTTGTGGAATTCAAAGCGAGTTGAGGTTTCTACAGAAAATTCTTTGGCGATACTTTCTAATGATTTGACGAGCGTTTGGCTCCCACAATAGAATACACCTGTAAATCAACGAGGATCAAAAGGTATCTTAAAAATATCAAAAACAATCAAAACATATAGTAGATAATAGATATCAGAATTCAGATATTGAAATAAGGTGTCTGATTACCGATTCTGAGCAGAAACTCATGGTTGTTGCCAAAGTGGAGAATACCCCCTTTCTTCCAATTAGGTCTTGAAAAATGTGTTCTTATCTGTTTTGTTTTTCTCATTAGAATTAAAATTTTATGGGAAGAAGGGAATAACATGGGATAACAGTTTCAAGAAAACATACACGACTTTGAGAGACAACATCTACTCCGTTTTTGGCATGTTGCAGGGACTGCACCATGGCAATGAGCGCGGATCGTGCATCACCTTCTTCATGAACACATGTCAAGTAGGTATGCATTTCGATTGTGTTCTGCAAGTCACATTCAGAATTCCCATTTTAACAATACTTTTGTCTCACACATATGAAAACACTACAAGACGGAGTAGTAATGAAAAATGATTGTTCCCTTAAAGAATGACAAAACTTTACAGTTCCCTCCAAGCATATCCGTAGGTAATGGTAGGTTTAAAAATGGGTGGAATTTATGTTGGTGATTACCGACCATAAAATTAATTCATTTATCTAACAATTTTGTATGTGACTGTTTTTTCGTTAGAGCTTCCTCTTAAGCCTAGATCCCTCACTATGAGTTTGAGGTTTTGTGTCCATATTGGACGTTAATATAGAATCAGGAGTAGGATTAGCGGGTGTGTGTTGGCTATTCTAGAAAGGTATCTTCCATCTGTAATTTGCCGATACCCCTGTGTGGAGTAATGAAATAACGCATTAGTTTTGTTAACCAGAATTGAACCTACATTTTTGTCATACTCGGCAATATCATCCATAACTCCTTTGAACCACTCAAACGATCCTTGTTTCCCTTGTCACCCAGTAGAAGTAGGCCCGATCCGGACTTTTCATCATTTTCCTTATGATAAAGCATTCAACATTACTCGTTTTTATAAGGGTTTGGCTAAACTATTTATCCCTCCTAAAATTTTTATGGTACCCCTCTGAAAATATCAAATCAAGATTTTTTTTTTGTCTTTTAATGTGAAAAAAGGAGGAATTTAGTGACGTGGCCAGTTAATCGAAGGGTGTAACAAGTAAAATGAGACGAGGGTGGGGTACGTTTAGCATAACCCTTGTATAAGGTAACGTGATATAAAATATTTACTACTTACTGCTTCCCTTTGGTGGTATAGGAGATCTTTTAAAATGCTAATGAAGGGGGTTGCTCCAATACCCAAACCAATAAGTAATAGGATGTCATATTTCCTGTAATCTTGAGCCGAGCTCCGTATGGTCCTTTGATAAATATTTTAGGGTATCTGGAAAAAGAAAGAACCAAGATGATAACTGAAGAGAGAGCATTGTAAAAGTTCAAAATGGATAGTTTAGGCTTGTTTCTATCTTACATTTGATTGCGCTTCCTCTACAGAAACATTTACGTTTGCTTTGGTTTCTAGTCGAACAAGATTTCCTTTTACGGCTCTTGAAGCAGAATGACCAATTTGAGGTTTCTCTGGTGGAGGCTCACAAGCCTGCATTTCTGTGTTTTAGAATTTAGACTAATAGTAAAAAATGGTTGTAGATTAAACACTGGCCAGTAAGTTTCAAATACTGGTGCATTACCTTTGCAAATTCGTTTTTAAGGGCTGTTGTCCAGTCTCCTAAAGTTCGAATATGTACACTTAAGTAATCATCTCCAGGGGCAGAAGTTATGGAGAAAGGATGCCTGCGATAAGCATTTGTCATGTTTTAGTTCCAGGGGGAATAACTCTAACAGATCAATCCAGACAACCTACATAACAAAATACCGAAAATATAACTCTTTCTAAAAAATAACCAATAATGTGGTTATTTGATAAGAAAGTGGAACGTTTTGAGCATTTTGTTACATAGGTTATGCGAAACCGATTATTTTTCATAATCCCTCTAAATTTATTGCCAGACACTACAATAGTTTGCTATTTGTAGAAGTTTACAGGGCGTGTTTGTTTGTTTCCTTACATGTATATAACTGTTTTTCAAAATAGTTTTTGACAATTAAATCAAGGCGGCCTAGATCGAAAATATTTGTACCATTCGAAGCCTGATATATTTGGACATCTAACAAAAAGGTACATCCCACTCTTGTACTTGAATCCATTAGGTTTGCTCATATAGAGAGCTAGGACGTTTCCAGTGTATATAATAGCCAAAAAGAGGTATACAGATCAGATTTCATTATGGGTGGTTAAAAAGAGAGAAAACAGAAGCATCAATGGTCACCTTAACGATATTAACCCGGTGGCTATGATCAGAGGCTGTAAAAACTCTCTCTCTTGCATAACACAACATTGGCAGCACAAGATACATCCATGTCTGCAAGGTAATTTAAGTTTGCATTAATTTCGCAACCTTCGTATTGAAGATAGTATATAAAACGGTAGATCACTAGGTGATTGGCTTACTGTTTTCATGTACCAAACAGTGGGAAACACAAGGAAGTACCCATGCAGGATCAGCAAGATGTAAACGATAATTAGAAGATGATGTGCATACCAAAACGAAGTAAAAACCGGCCAAATTATTAAACGGCCATGGCAAATTTATAACGTTTCTCCTAAAAGCATGTGTCGCGAGTAGAAAACAAAAGAACATCAATACGTCCATGATCACACCCGTAACACCTGGGATTGTTAACATTAGATCCTGTACGATGGCTGCGCTGGGAGCAAATTTCAATAAACACGTTGAAAGTGGCTGGCGGGCAAGTGCTAATTCTTATAAAGTTGCAGCCCATGTGTGCAACTGTATGGGCTATAGTTCCAATCACAATGGCGACCGAGATAAGTTTATGGAAGTTGATGTTATCATCAAAAGGTATAAGTTTCCCTAACCATGTTTCTCGTAAGCTCGTGAGTGTTTTTCTACAAACCGGAAGAAGGAATAAGAGCCATATTAAGCTTTAAGGTCTCGCCGGCAGCCTTGGCCACGCATACGCAATAACCCATTACTTTAAATGTTGGCAATTTGGTATACTGAAGGAATTTCCATTCAAAAAGTGAGAAGTTAAGCATTATGAATATGGTTACTACCCAAAATCTTTCCAGTTGTCTTGTATAAGTTCTATCCCTTCATTTATGAATCGTTTTTGTTGGGTGGCGATAATTTTGTGGGATCATAGACAATGCTAAACTCGTCGCATCTTGATTCTTTTTAGTATGCTCTGATTTCTGGTTTGTCTTGGCATTATCCTTCAATACCCATGCCTGTTAGCAGAATTTCGAGTTGCCACATCTGTCCACAAAAAAAAAAAAAAAAAAAAAAAAAACCATAGATAGTAAGATGCCACTCATAGCAGGGTCAGGGAATCTGTCCCAAAAAACCTAGTTAAAAATAGTAACAATATGAAGGGGGTGTTTAATTAGAATGTGTAGTTTGAAGTAATTATATGATACCGAAAAATCAAAAAAAGATCATTAAATATAACAAAACCAGGTATTAGAAATAGTGTTAGGATATGATAGTGTTGGTTGTAATAATCATACATTTGATTGAAAAATTATGATTATTTAAAATGATAAATAGATGATGAATTTTTGTTACCAATGGTATGAAAGTGGCCAAGATATATAGCATTTGTCGTGGAACGTAATGGAAATGAATTCGTGGGGGACTGTAATTTGATTTGGGACTAATGTGTGTTCGTTATGGAATGAAATCGGATAGAAATAGGAAAGTAGATTCCCTTCCATATTTTGTGCAATTACAATTCTTTCTTTTGTTCAAATGACCAACATAAGAGATGGAATATACATTCCAATTCCATCCGGATCCATTTCATTCCGTAAAGCGAACAAACTATGAAGAAGTTTTACATCAAATGCTAAAAAGTGTGTGTTCATATAGCAAGTTCCAAAACACAATCTAAACAGGCCCCAAATAGAGAAAACACAATTCAAACAAGACCCAAATGGTGCAAAAATAGTATAACTAGTTATATGTAACCTCTATGTAACCACGATGGTCAGGGTCTAGCTCATCCATGATTAGAGCCGCATATGTCCCAGCTTGTTTCTTGAAATTCGAAAGCTTGTTTGCCGAAGCGCTCATTACAAGTACCTTTAGGATGGGAAAATTCAGCATGAGTTTGAGATCCTAGTATCGAATGAGAATAAGAAAACGAATCATTGATAATTACTCACCTCTTTTACCTCTTCCTCTGATAATATACCATCTCCATTCTTGTCACACCTAAAACATTAAATCAATAAGATCTTTAGCTTCGATATTCTGATTCTAGTTTGTTTTGTCATAAGCAAGCGCAATCGAACAAACAAACAAATAAATTTGAATTTACATGTCGAAAAAGATACTAAGACGAGCATCAAGGTCTTTCTTTGTCATCTCCTCCCAAAAATCTTTAAGTTGTTCTTTAGTGAGCCCATCTTCGACATCTATATTCCTACGCCTAGCCATTGCATCACACAACTCCCCTGCAAATTCGATGCTATCTCCCATTCCTACAAACATAAACCAAAAATTAAACAAACAAGATACATACATACATTCATACAGACCACCTGCATTATATCTATGTCAGCATTTTTCAAATTATCTTAATATCTAACCAAGGCAGATTCCAAATTTGTCCTTAGGTAGCTTCCCCTCGACAGCAAATTGATTAAAGCGTTTCTCAATCGACCTCCATGCATCCCCTTCTTTTCCAGTCACGGTTCTATCAAGAAACCGTAAGCTATTAAGTCCTTTGGCCGCAGTTGATGTTGTCCGGCCCATTTTTGGCGCCCCTCCCCCAGAAGCAGACGGTCCCTTTTGAGCAGATGTTGCCTTACTAGAGGTTCGGCTTAAGATTGGTGGCAACCCGCTAGGCTTACGGCCGTCTATTGGGTCGATCTGAACGCTCTCAAGATCATTCCCTTTCATTGTGTTTCAGGTTTACTTTCCTACCATAAAAGCTAGAAATATTTTTGTTTTGGTTTCAGAAAATGAGAAGGAAGAAAGTAAGGATGGAGAATAGGATGTTAATGAGAAATGAGTGGGAAAATGAAGGGGGGAAAATAAACCACCAAAGATGGGAGGTGTTTAAAGGTTGTTAACTGTCCAAAATTAGAAAGAAACTTATGTTGTTTAGTGTTTTCTAAACCATAAATTTTTGACTAAAAAAATGAAACATCTTATGTTTTGATCAACTCATGTCCAAGCTCTTTTTTTTTTGTGTGTGTGGAAACTGGGTGGACGCTCAAAACCATCTTTGATCTCAAGATGCGGACAACCCATATATAACATACTAGATTATACCTCGGGAACGTCCGGGGTTGAGAAATCTAATATGACATATGAATTTTACATATGAAATAGAATGATTCGCTTTACAGTTACATGTAATAAAGCTTCGGGTAGCACCTAACCTAAAGCAATTAAAATGTATCTCCAATGTTAACGCCTAACCTTAAACAACTTATAACTCTAATATTAATATCTAACCTAAAACAATGTATAACTCCAATGCTATGCATGTTGAAAATAGAATTCATATTTACTGATTTGAATATAATTAGTGACTTGCCTATACATGATTAATGATTTACCTGAACACTTTGTGTTTTTTTTCCTATATGAACAAAACCCCACAAAAAATAGTCGTTTTTTCCTCCGTTTTTTTATATAGCACTATGGTACTCGTTAGAAAGATAATAAAACGCTCGTTAATTTGGTGTAATTTTTTTTCTTTAAAAATCTCGTATATAAAAGATATTAACGTTTAAAAATTATGGGAGGAAACATAAGAGAAAAAAATCCAATTTTATTTTAAATTTTTTTTTCCTAAAATATCTCAATATCACATGGGATGACACATGGCACATTCAAGGAGGAGAATGCCTCTTTGAATGCCATGTCATTAAAATGGCTTTGGTTTATTATATGTATAGATTAATTTTACATATGAAGTAGAATGATTCACTTTACAGTTACATGCAAGAAAGCTTTGGGTAGCACCTAACCTAAAACAATTAAAAATGTATCTCTAATGTTATCGCCTAACCTTAAACAATGTATAACTCTAATATTAATATCTAACATAAAACAATGTATAACTCCACGCATGTTGAAAATAGAATTCATATTTACTGATTTGAACATAATTAGTGACTTGCCTATACATGATTAATGATTTACCTAAACACTTTGTTTTTTTCCCTGTATGAACAAAACCCACAAAAAATAGTCGTTTTTTTTCTCCGTTTTTTATATAGCACTATGGTACTCGTTGAAAAGATAATAAAACGCTCGTTAATTTGGTGTAATTTTTTTCTTTAAAAAATCTCGTATATAAAAGATATTAATGTTTAAAAACTATGGGAGGAAACATAAGAGAGAAAAATCCAATCTTATTTTTAAATTTTTTTTTTCCTAAAATATCTCAATGCCACATGGGATGACACATGACACACTCAAAGAGGAGAATGCCTCTTTAAATGCCATGTCATTAAAATGGTTTTGGTTTATTATATGTATAGATAGATTAGTCCGTTCCGTTCAAAAACATATTAGTCCGTTTTTTTTTAATTATTTTACTCGGTTTTGAATAATTACTTTTTCTCACTTTACTATAATCACAAAATAAATGTTAGTTCATATTTGTAACTATTTCATTAAATTCTTACACTTTATTTTTCAATTTAATTACTAAATGTAACTTATCAGTGACGGATAACGATTAAACTCTTCATGAGTCTAGCGGACTTTTGCTTGCGTGGCTCATTATAAACTGAGTTGAGCCGATCAACTTGTTTACAATCGAGTTGAGAACTAAACAAGCATTTTCCAAGTATTAAATTTCTGAGCGAGCGGCAAACGATTTGAACAATCATATTGTCTAGTGTGCCATCTTGTTTAATTTTGCTTGTGTTTGGCTCATGCGCGTCCAGACTGACTTTTTATTTTTGTTATTACTATTATTATTATTGCTCTAGAAACTGCGTTATTGGCGAAAAGACCTTTCGAAAGATGCGAAGATCTTTGCAGATCGAATAAGCTAATCCGAAGATTCCAGGATGTCGTCTTTGCCCGTGAGGCATTTCATTAATTCCTCACTCTGGATGCCTTGTATGAAGCCGACACGAGTGAGTTCTTTTCCGCAACCCATTTGTAGCGCTTCCTTATTGTAGCGCACGATGAAGTCCTCAATGGATTTGTTGTCATTGTGTTGGCACAATAAGATATGAGCTTTATTCTTTTTGTGTTTCCACAGATGGGAGAAGTGATTGCCGAATTTGGCGATGAGATCGTCGAAATCAGTAATACTCCCTGCAGGGAGGTTGTCAAACCATACTCATGCAACCCCGGTCAGTATCTGGGCAAACATGTGACACAGACTTGAACTGGCTAGAGTACTGCGCTTCCCGCACACGCAAAACCGTGATCGTCTGGGTCACGCATTCCATCATACTTGCCGATGTTGCTGGGGAGTTTAGCTTGTTTGGGAATGGGAGCTAACGCAATGCGAGAGACGAATTTCGACTTTTCCGTGAAGGCTTTTGGTCTGTATGGTTTGACAAAATCATCATCTTTCAGCGCATGAGTGTCATGCGTGGTAGTAACGAAACAAGAGTTATGTGGGTGGCTCTTATGGTTATAGTCTCTATCGCTGGAGGACTCATACCCGTCAGAGGCATCCGATGACTTGGCGTATCCCCAAGCGTGTGTGTGCCACCACGCTCCCCGCTATGACCGTCGTGCATTTATTTGCCCATACTGTGTTTTTCATGAGCAGGGGAATCATAACTTAGTGTTTTCCCCTCTCTTTGTTTTTTTTTCAGGAGCATCCGCTGATACTTAGCGGTGTTTTTAGCCTACTGGCGGAAGAGCCATTCACTTGGATCGACTGCCGCTTCATCGTCGTCAGTCTCAGCATCGTGGATCTCAAAAATCAATTTTAGAGACTGTTGTTTAGTGACTGTTTTAGGAGTTTGAGTGTCCCCATCGACTTGGACCTGTGGATCCTTGTCAGATGGGTGCACAGAAGAATGAGGGTTGAGATTGGCTATGAGGTGGGCTAAAAGATGAAAAAAGAGTGTGATCTAGACGGATAGAGTCAATGAAGAAACAACGTGTTATAGTTATCTCAACAAAGATGACTATGGTGTTGAACTAGTGGCTGCTGCAGGGGATAATCCTTTGCACACATTCGTGGCTCCAACCGTGAGTTGAAAAGAATGAACAGATGGGCCTAGTGAAATGAGGCGATCGCCTGAAAGTCAAAGTGACTCGTATGGCAGACACAAAAATGGTGTTAGCTGGTTTAATGCAAAATAGTATGCAATATTCTGGAGTTGTGTAATGTGTTCCCATACGAGGAGGAGAGTCCTCCCTTATATAGGACACATGTTGTAACACCCCAAATATGTTAAAGTAATAATAGTATGGTAAGTATATATATATATATATACATGCGTGTATATGTATGTAAGTATGAGTATGTATGTGTG
The DNA here is from genome assembly GCA_030844895.1 of Ambrosia x helenae. Classification (NCBI taxonomy): domain Eukaryota; kingdom Viridiplantae; phylum Streptophyta; class Magnoliopsida; order Asterales; family Asteraceae; genus Ambrosia; species Ambrosia x helenae. The sequence continues at coordinate 36,456 of JAUTDX010002598.1, read as the reverse complement.
CGGGAATATACATATATGCATAGGTGTGCCCTAGTTGTAAGTAGTGCATTGGTAGTTGTACACTTAACAACATAAAATTTACCAAGTTAATTACTTGGGTAAAAATGGTGGAAGTTTACTTGATAAAGGGAGGGACTAAACATGAGTTAACACTCATGTTGAAGGGTTGTTTTAGAAAGGTTAGAGGTAGTAGTAAATAAAGGATTAAAAGGAAAATGAGGGATAAGAAAGAAAGAAAAGAAAAGAACGCAGAGAGAGAGAAAGGAGAGAGGTGACATAGGGAGCTCTCCAAATTGCCTCTCCAAAGCTGAAAATTAAAGCAAGAAATCATCCCTAAATCCCTGCATGTCCATGAATTCATAACCATCTAGTGGCACTAATACTATTGGTAAGTTGTAGAATCAATTTTAATGGGTTTGAAAGTGGTATGGTGGGAATTCATGGTTATATTATGATGATTATTTCTTGTGGTTTAGGAAGAATGTGATTACTATGTGTGGTAGTGTAGAATTGATGAGATTGCATGTTAAATTGGGTATGTTAGGGCTGAATTGAGAATTTGTTAAGTGGGTGTTGGTATGAAGGTTTCCTGTTGACTTTTTAAAAGTCAAACAAGACCTCAACACCAAGGAAACTCAATTGAACATGTATTGTTGTTAAATATATAGTAGATTGTAAATGTTAGTGTAGAAAGGGAGATTCTTGCATCATGGGATGGAATGATAACTTGAATGTATGATAATGCACACCAATTGTTTGATGAAATGTCTAGACTAGTATGATGTGTAAATTTTTATGCAAGACTTGACAAATGTGAAGTAGAATGATAATAGATATAAATTGATAGTAGGTTAACATGAGGATTGTGTCTTAGAAAGTATTCATGTGAGAATCTAGTTGATTGTATGATTTCATAAGAAGTATGTATTAGAGTGCACACTATGCTTGAATGATGTGATACACGCCATGTGTTGGATTAATTGGTAATATGAGTGATCTTGTACGTTAATAAGATATGAATATGATGTCTATGGTGAATTTCATACAACCTAGTATGTTAATGTAGACATATGTTTGTAAAAAAAGGAAAGTTAGTATGGTTGAAAGTTGACTTTCTGAAAAGTCAACTGACATGGAAATAACATGGTAAGTTTTCTAGCATGATTGTGAGATTGGGAATTCCGTGTGAGACACATTAGCTTGGTTATGTGATATATACGATGTTAAGTTTAATTGCTTGGATGATGAATCAAAAAGAGTGGGAAGCTATGTTTTATGCATATTAGAAATTGACATATGCAAGTCAATGTGATGTATGAGTTGAATATGATTGATCTACGTATGAACATGTATGCTAACAAGGGTGTGAACATGATGATGTGAAAGGATAGGAATGATGGACTCAAGCATGGAAAGCTAATGGGTCTAGAGGAGGCAAGTAAACAAGCATGAACGTGGAGGACTTGAGGTAAGTGATTCCCGAACTTAACCTGCATTATGATATCGAATCTATATGTTAATGTAGTACGGGAATCTTGAAGGAAACAAATAATTAATGTTATGCTAAGGTAAGAAACTTGGTGATGGGCTAACAATAGATTTACCCATGTTTGGTTGCTTAGAGAGGAGATAACGGGTCATCAAGGAAATGTTACGCCATTCACAATGATACCACGTAATCCGGGTAGTTTAACGCCTAGGAAAATCATGGGGAATGATCTTAGAACCTTGTGAGCTTTGGGGTTTAAGATATGTCATTAAAGCATGAAAAGGTGCATAGTGGGCGCAACCTCACGTCAGGTCCGGGCGCAAGGTGACCTGAACGGGCGCAACCTGAATCTGATGGGAAAAATGGGCTGATTTGCGCCCTCTAGGGGCGCAACCTCCCCCTCCAGGGCGCAAGCTTGCGCCCCCTACTGGTTATTTGCCTGTTTTTGTCGTATTTTGATGTTTCGCTTATATGCGCAACCCGTATTCGCGTTTAACACATCGAATAACATCGTTGGACTTCGTGAATGCTAGGTATGGGTGTAGCAAGTAATAGGAATGTCGGATTTGCAAATATGACTCAAGTACGGAATGATGCGTGTGTGTAATTAAATTGATATGGGTGTATACATAGTAACAAATACGGTAAGTAGATTTGTTATGATTTTGTAAGTTGATAATGTGAGGTATGTATGGGTACTTATACCCGGGTTTGGGTGAGAGTTTTATGTATGTAAAGGTGGGTCATTATGTGTAGATTGAGTATAGGATTGGAAACGTCATATTAGTCCTAGAGAATACATGAAAGAAGAGTAATATGACGGGTCAAGGTAAGTTGTGTATAGGAATTGTACGCTTGTATGTACTGTAAGGTTATTAACCTTTTATTATGAGAATGGAAATGAAGATGCAGGTATGTAAGTATGAATGCATGGGACTTGGAGGTTCGGATCGGGGTATCACACCCGAACTTGCAAGAAGGCATTTGAACAGGATCACGGAGTATTGTTGGATGTTATTTCCGCATCGTGAGTAATTTACATGAAGTCACCTATTGAACTAACGAAATGGTTATGTGGTGATTGCAGGTTGTCTTGTCTACCTAATGAAGTAAGGAAAGGATGGAGATCGAGCGAGGGAGCGGATTGTACGTGGTCACGGTCACATAACCTAATAAAGATGAGTCGCGTTGAATGTAATAAGAAGTATAAAAGAAAAAAATGTAACACCAAAAATATCTCTTAGATGTGTTTTCCAAACATTTGAGAATGTTCTGTAAGCAAGAAATTTTCTAGTTCGTATTTTCCACTGCATATTGTCTGTAAAACGGTTTAGGGTGTTAAAAGTTGGTATCAGAGCCCTGGTTTGAGTGAAATCTCGTACAAGGAAGTAAGTACTTGAACTCAAACTTGTGTGCTCTTGAAATCAGTGACCCGTACAATCCAAGACTCGATCAAGACCCAAAGGTAGAATTTAATATTAACTCACATGACATGTTAAAAACTAATTGTGGTGTTTATATTAAGGTGAGCTTCTGTGGATAATGAAGAGGTCTCAAGGACACGATCCAAGGTAGATCTCGGAAATTTTGGAAAGGATCGAATGCTCGCAGGTATGTAGTATTAATACATTGGTACCAGTGGGAGAGAATTCTCAGGGATGGTAAAATTTAGATGGAAAATAACCTTGTTGTTAGGAGGGAAATTGAAAGTGTAGCACGAAGCTGAAAACCAGTCCCCAGGCATAAGGTAATGATTACATGAAGACACGTGGATAGCATGTGGACTGCGCACCTGGCCAGTGCACAAGAAGCATGCGACACACGTGAGACCATGAGAATCATCACAGGTATGCCTGGTAAATTGGAAAGTAAGCGATCTTAAGGATAGATGGGTGGAATAAACCTTATTTAAGGGGTAAATGGGAAGTGGTTCCCTTAAAAGGTATTAAACCAAACGTATGAGAATTGGTGCCTATGAACTAATTACGGTAATGAATAGATAAGTAACTAGACGACACTTGTGGGTCATGGTAGATGACTCTCAAGTGATAGAGAGTAGTCTCTAAATGAATGAAAGTTGGGAATGAAAAGTTTGAGTCCATAGGTAAGTATGGATCAAACCAATATGAGTGAAAGTTGGGAATGAAAAGTTTGAGTCCATAGGTAAGTATGGATCAAACCAATATCAATGAAAGGTGGGAATGAAAAGTTTGAGTCCATAGGTAAGTATGGATCAAACCAATATGAATGAAAGGTGGGAATGAAAAGTTTGAGTCCATAGGTAAGTATGGATCAAACCTATATGAATGAAAGGTAGGAATGAAAAGTTTGAGTCCATAGGTAAGTATGGATCAAACATGTATGAATGAAAGGTTGGAATGAAAGGTTTGCTTCCGTAGGTAAGCACGGATCAAACCCGTATGAATGAAAGGTTGGAATGAAAGGTTTAAATCCGTAAGTAGGCACGGATTAAACTTATATGAATGAAAGATAGAAATAAAAGATTTGCATCCGTAGGTAAATACGGATCAAACCTATATAAATTAAGGTAGCAATTAAATATATGAATCCATATGTAAGTCCCTCTACTTACTCATTAGTCGGCTCATCCTTGATAGCATAAAAATGTCCAATGACCTTAATGGGTCAAATGGGTGGAATTGTAGAAATTGTAGAAATGACCCTGAACGGGTCAAATGGTGGAAATGTAAGAATGTAGAATAACCCGAGTAATGGGTCAGATTAGTTGGAATGTTGTAGAAATACATAATAGTTATGGAGCGGGTCATTTGTATAGGAATGAAGAAGAGAATACATTTTTCTCTAACCAAGATAAAGCACAACGTTAGTATCTTAGTTTAGATATGCATGTTGCGTGACATATAAAAATGCATGTATATGTAATGGAAGATGGTAAGGCATGGTATTAATGTGAGTTTATTTCAGAAACCTATGGAAACGAATGAACGGTTGATCTTTTGAAGAATTCGTACCTCTATATGCAGGAAATGAATGATGTTATGAGATGCAAGAAAGAAATGTAGAAATTAATATAAAGTAGTAGAATATGGCGCATTTACTTTGAAAAGTCAAATTGTAGAAAATTTGCAAGATAATGAATAAAATGTAAGGATCTTGCTTAAGAAAATGAAATAAGTAATGTAATATAGCACGTAAACAGGAGATCAGGAAGGAAATGTATATAATTAGACATTACAAGTGAAAGAAAACTTGTATGGACCAATGAAGGTCAATTTTCATGAATGTAAGGTATATGCCTAACCAATAATTTTGTAGATACGAATGGTCGAAATTATGGATTCGATGAAATCTACAAGATAGGTGATATGAAGTTAACGAGTTGGAATTCCTTGCGAATGAACTAAAGCAAGATAAGTATGGCATGGAATTATTAAGGAGAAAGTCAAGCCGACGTCTGGATGGTCGGTTAACGTTGCGAAAGGAAGGTTAGTGAATTTGGTTATTTTGTGATTGTTAAGTAGGAAATTGGCATGTCGAATAGTACCCCCATATGAACGAATGATATTTTACGTGTGGTGTAGCTCGGTAGGTTTGACTTTTAAAAGGTCAAAACTATGAACGAGTCTTAGCTTAGACTCGGTGTTGTTAAGCAATGGACATACGTATCTACAGTAGATAGTGCATGAAATGAACTAACAACCAAATAGGCATGAACAGAATGGCTCGAAAATCTACCAAAAGGGGTGGGGTGAGTATGGTAGATACATTGGTCCGGTAGTGACTATAGAACGATGTCGGACTCTCAAGTTAAGCATGATTATGTGAAGGCGCAACAGTAGTAGGTTTTGATAGTTTGGTATGCTTGATAATTGCATGAAGGCTTGTGCTAATATTAGAAAGTGTGGACATATGATTATGCTTGTTCACGATTAAAGTCGTTGTATAGTCTCTAATGTGGGCTTGTGACATGGCATGAATCTTGAATGAAAGAAAAGAGTAGAAAAATAAGTGGAAATAATGTTGGTTAAGGATTTAGCACTATGCGAAAATATTAGCTTCAAATAGCTAGAATGAATGCCTAAGGACGATGTTGGAATTGGATTGCTAGTAGTGAAAGGGGTTTCGGGGACGAAACCTTCTTTAAGGGGGGTAGACTTGTAACACCCCAAATATGTTAAAGTAATAATAGTATGGTAAGTATATATATATATATATACATGCGTGTATATGTATGTAAGTATGAGTATGTATGTGTGCGGGAATATACATATATGCATAGGTGTGCCCTAGTTGTCAGTAGTGCATTGGTAGTTGTACACTTAACAACATAAAATTTACCAAGTTAATTACTTGGGTAAAAATGGTGGAAGTTTACTTGATAAAGGGAGGGACTAAACATGAGTTAACACTCATGTTGAAGGGTTGTTTTAGAAAGGTTAGAGGTAGTAGTAAATAAAGGATTAAAAGGAAAATGAGGGATAAGAAAGAAAGAAAAGAAAAGAACGCAGAGAGAGAGAAAGGAGAGAGGTGACATAGGGAGCTCTCCAAATTGCCTCTCCAAAGCTGAAAATTAAAGCAAGAAATCATCCCTAAATCCCTGCATGTCCATGAATTCATAACCATCTAGTGGCACTAATACTATTGGTAAGTTGTAGAATCAATTTTAATGGGTTTGAAAGTGGTATGGTGGGAATTCATGGTTATATTATGATGATTATTTCTTGTGGTTTAGGAAGAATGTGATTACTATGTGTGGTAGTGTAGAATTGATGAGATTGCATGTTAAATTGGGTATGTTAGGGCTGAATTGAGAATTTGTTAAGTGGGTGTTGGTATGAAGGTTTCCTGTTGACTTTTTAAAAGTCAAACAAGACCTCAACACCAAGGAAACTCAATTGAACATGTATTGTTGTTAAATATATAGTAGATTGTAAATGTTAGTGTAGAAAGGGAGATTCTTGCATCATGGGATGGAATGATAACTTGAATGTATGATAATGCACACCAATTGTTTGATGAAATGTCTAGACTAGTATGATGTGTAAATTTTTATGCAAGACTTGACAAATGTGAAGTAGAATGATAATAGATATAAATTGATAGTAGGTTAACATGAGGATTGTGTCTTAGAAAGTATTCATGTGAGAATCTAGTTGATTGTATGATTTCATAAGAAGTATGCATTAGAGTGCACACTATGCTTGAATGATGTGATACACGCCATGTGTTGGATTAATTGGTAATATGAGTGATCTTGTACGTTAATAAGATATGAATATGATGTCTATGGTGAATTTCATACAACCTAGTATGTTAATGTAGACATATGTTTGTAAAAAAAGGAAAGTTAGTATGGTTGAAAGTTGACTTTCTGAAAAGTCAACTGACATGGAAATAACATGGTAAGTTTTCTAGCATGATTGTGAGATTGGGAATTCCGTGTGAGACACATTAGCTTGGTTATGTGATATATACGATGTTAAGTTTAATTGCTTGGATGATGAATCAAAAAGAGTGGGAAGCTATGTTTTATGCATATTAGAAATTGACATATGCAAGTCAATGTGATGTATGAGTTGAATATGATTGATCTACGTATGAACATGTATGCTAACAAGGGTGTGAACATGATGATGTGAAAGGATAGGAATGATGGACTCAAGCATGGAAAGCTAATGGGTCTAGAGGAGGCAAGTAAACAAGCATGAACGTGGAGGACTTGAGGTAAGTGATTCCCGAACTTAACCTGCATTATGATATCGAATCTATATGTTAATGTAGTACGGGAATCTTGAAGGAAACAAATAATTAATGTTATGCTAAGGTAAGAAACTTGGTGATGGGCTAACAATAGATTTACCCATGTTTGGTTGCTTAGAGAGGAGATAACGGGTCATCAAGGAAATGTTACGCCATTCACGATGATACCACGTAATCCGGGTAGTTTAACGCCTAGGAAAATCATGGGGAATGATCTTAGAACCTTGTGAGGTTTGGGGTTTAAGATATGTCATTAAAGCATGAAAAGTGCATAGTGGGCGCAACCTCACGTCAGGTCCGGGCGCAAGGTGACCTGAACGGGCGCAACCTGAATCTGATGGGAAAAATGGGCTGATTTGCGCCCTCTAGGGGCGCAACCTCCCCCTCCAGGGGCGCAAGCTTGCGCCCCCTACTGGTTATTTGCCTGTTTTTGTCGTATTTTGATGTTTCGCTTATATGCGCAACCCGTATTCGCGTTTAACACATCGAATAACATCGTTGGACTTCGTGAATGCTAGGTATGGGTGTAGCAAGTAATAGGAATGTCGGATTTGCAAATATGACTCAAGTACGGAATGATGCGTGTGTGTAATTAAATTGATATGGGTGTATACATAGTAACAAATACGGTAAGTAGATTTGTTATGATTTTGTAAGTTGATAATGTGAGGTATGTATGGGTACTTATACCCGGGTTTGGGTGAGAGTTTTATGTATGTAAAGGTGGGTCATTATGTGTAGATTGAGTATAGGATTGGAAACGTCATATTAGTCCTAGAGAATACATGAAAGAAGAGTAATATGACGGGTCAAGGTAAGTTGTGTATAGGAATTGTACGCTTGTATGTACTGTAAGGTTATTAACCTTTTATTATGAGAATGGAAATGAAGATGCAGGTATGTAAGTATGAATGCATGGGACTTGGAGGTTCGGATCGGGGTATCACACCCGAACTTGCAAGAAGGCATTTGAACAGGATCACGGAGTATTGTTGGATGTTATTTCCGCATCGTGAGTAATTTACATGAAGTCACCTATTGAACTAACGAAATGGTTATGTGGTGATTGCAGGTTGTCTTGTCTACCTAATGAAGTAAGGAAAGGATGGAGATCGAGCGAGGGAGCGGATTGTACGTGGTCACGGTCACATAACCTAATAAAGATGAGTCGCGTTGAATGTAATAAGAAGTATAAAAGAAAAAAATGTAACACCAAAAATATCTCTTAGATGTGTTTTCCAAACATTTGAGAATGTTCTGTAAGCAAGAAATTTTCTAGTTCGTATTTTCCGCTGCATATTGTCTGTAAAACGGTTTAGGGTGTTAAACATGTGGGCCAAACATCATTAACCCATAAGCTCGACGATGGGCTTGGGCCCGGGTTATGGGCTTTCCCAGCCCAATTAGTTGGAATTGGACCAAACAGTTTAGGATGAAATCGCATGTAATAAATGCTAAGGAGAGAGAAAAGTGGTACCGCCTTGCCATTGGTCCACGTGGCGTGACATGATTGACTACCGACGCTTTTTCTTCTTCCTTGCGTCAGTCGAGTCTTCTAGAAGGTGTCTGATGTGACGTTTGGCACAGAGTTGAAAAGCTGGACAGTGCAGCCATGTGGGAGCAAGGGGGCTGCACCTTTACTTTTGATGGTCAAAGCTGTTGGACCCGCGCTGCCACGTGTCACTTTGTGATTGGTCCGCGGATGGCCTCTGCGGACAACCTCCGCGGACATGTGCGTATGGTCCTGCGTAGATGATTGTTCCTATGCAGGGGGCGTTCCGCGGAGCACAACTACCCATGTCTTCTTAGCTTTGTACATAGCGCCGATAGGCTTGGTTACGCACGTCTTTATATCTTTAAGCTATGTTGTGGGGTAGGGTGTATATCTGCGCTAGGATTTGGTACCCTATCCCTTCATAGATGTTATGTCTCGCAAAATGTGGTCTTTGATGATACCTCATCATGGTGGAGATGGTGTAATCCGGTAACACACTTGAAATTAAGTGTCAAAGGTGGCATCGCACTAGCCAATCCAAGAATGTACCGAAAAATAGTTGGAAGTTTAATATACTTACCTTTAACAAGACCCGATGTAGCGTTTAAAGTTGGAGTTATAAGAAGCTACATGCAAAAGCCAAGGAAACCACATATGGATGCAATTAGACGTGTGCTAAGGTATGTAAAGCATACTTTGAGTGTGGGTGTGATGTTAAATTGAGGAGAGAAACCTGAGTTAGCTGACTTCTGTGATGCAGACTGCACAGGAGATTTGGACACGAGAAGGTCCACAGCGGGTTATGTGCTATCAAACTTGGCCAATGAGCTATAATTAACTGTTGGAATTTTAGTGTAAATGAGAGTCACTTGTCCCATGTTGGTGTGGGAATGAAAAGTGGGCTAGCTTATACATGGAACCAAATGGAAGCTATTAAGGTCTTCTTGTCACACTATACTTCGAAACCTACCCGCATGCGCATGGGGGGGGTTGAAAAAACGGGATCTGGTTCAGAAAAAATTTCAGAACCATCGTATTTGATTAACATCATCATTGCAACAACTCAACCTTTCAGGCAAGTGTGCAAGTCCGGCCACTGTTAAGAACTGGACCGCGAATCTGTTTAAAGGAATTGTGTCAAACACAAGGCAGAGTACCCGGCTGCCGCTATGGCGTCTCAAGAGGTAACTTGGTTACAACTTGTTCTTGATGAGCTAAAACAGAAAGTGGATAACAGTGTGGTGGTATTTTGTGATAATTTATCAACTATTCTTTTGACAGAAGTCAAAGCACATATTAGTCCACTGTCACTTTGTTAGAGAGAAAGTCTTGGAAGGGAAAATCGACTTGGAGGAGATTTTAAAAGTCTAAGGACTTGGTTAAAAATGTTAAGTTGGTAGCTAGTTATTTGTTTTGTTTTAGATAAACATTAATTTGGAATTGAAGTGCCCTACTTTAATAATAGTGATTGCGTTTGAAAACTCCTTATTGACTCATTGACTTCTCCAAGAAGCCAATAAGTCAATAAGCTGTTTGTGTAATTCAAAAGTATTTTTGGTTTTGGCTTTTCAATAAGGTTGGAAAAGCTGTTTTCAAGAAGTCAGAAATCCTAGCTTTTGGCTTTTGAAAAGAAATTATAAATCTACCATCTATACATATCCCATTAGCGAAGTATTCATGAATGTGGGAGGGTGGGCCTGTGCCCACCATCTAACCCACTTAGCCACATTAATTATAAAACTTTTTTCTATGCGTTCCATGAATTCCCATCCCACCTCTAACCCACTTAGCTACTTGATTTATAAGTATTTTGATACTAATTTACATTAGGCTTTTGCGATGGTTTATTTCATTTTGTGTATATGCCTTATTGATATAGCATTTTATTTAGAATATATTGTGTGTACATTTATCATAATCTAACCAACTTTCAATTTATATATTTAATAAAACGTTTTTCTAATCATGACTAGGGTTAGTCTTATTTGTTTTGTGTAAGTATGTGGGATATGTATAAATTGGTTTTACTCAACCCATTTTGACAAGACTCCTTTTAACTCGCCTTGTTTTAACTCAATCAATTTGTGACCTCCGTCACAAAAATTTATAGATTTACCACTGAATACAAGTTAATACAAATTAATACAGAATTATATGGTCAATAATTCTGCTAATTCGGTGGGCATAGATATCGCCTAACACGCCCCCGCAGTTTGAGACGAAGGAAGACGAAGGCATAAACTGGAGCGAAACCTCTGAAATAGATGCTTCGGTAGACCTCTTGTGTATATATCCGCGTACCGAAAGTCGGCAGCAACGTGAAGAACTTTGACGGTGCCAAGTTGAACTTTCTCTCGGACGAAGTGTATATCCAGTTCAATGTGTTTGGTACGTTGGTGATTTACTGGATTTTCCACAAGGTATACAGCCTAGATATTGTTATAGTAGATAATGGTTGCGTGACGAATAGGAACTACCAATTCGAGCAAAAGATTACGGATCCAACTGAGTTATGCAACTGTGTTAGCTAATTCCCGGTATTCAGATTCTGCGCTTGATCTTGAAATGGTGGACTGTCGTTTGGAGGAACAAGAGATTACGTTTAGACCTAAGTACACATAATAGGCAGACGTGGAGCATCTGGAGTCGGGGCACCCACCCCAATCGGTGTCAGAGTATGCAGTTAAAGTTGTGGAGGAGGATGGAGAAAGCAGTAAATCTTGATCAAGGGTACCCTGAATGTATCTAAGAATCCTTCATGGTGCATGCATGAAAAAAGATACTTGTTGAACTGCGTAGGCAATGTCCAGCCTAGTGATAGTAAGATATTGAAGAGCACCGACTAAACTCCTATGTAGAGAACCATCTTCGAAAACAGAGCCATTATCTGCACTTATATTAGAATTGGCCTCGACTGGGGTGCTAGCAGGTTTACAATTTGACACCGCTATCATGGGAGGTAGTTGAAATGATATCATCCACGTAGAGCAGTTAGTAAGCCATCCGGTTCCCGTGATTATAAATAAATAGTAAAGTATCGCAAACACCGCCATTGAGCCGCACTTGAGTAGATTCCCTGCAAAATGTTGATACCAAGCCCTTGGGGCTTGCTTTAGACCATACAAAGATTTATTTAGTTTGCAAACATGTTTAGGGTACATGGAAGAAGTGAATCCCGGCGGCTGAAACATGTATACGGTTTCCTTCAGATGACCATGAAGGAAAGCGTTTTTGACATTGAGTTGGTACATAGACTAACCCCTCGAGACAGTGAGACTAGGGACTGTGTGAATGGTAATGCGTTTAACCACTAGGCTGAATGTTTCATCATAGTCGATACCTACTGTTTGGCTTTTACCATTGACAACCAAACGAGCCTTGTGACGCTCTAGGGATCCATCTGCGTGGAACTTGTGTTTAAAAGCCACATGCATCGTATGACAGGCGCATCGGATGGTCGGAGGACTAGTTCCCACGTGTTTTTAGCCTATAGAGCTTCATATTCGTCAACCATGGCAATTTTCTAGTTTGGGTCATTAAGAGCAGTGATGTGGGATAATGGTAAAAGGGATGGAGTAGGTGATGTCTGAGTGTGAAGGGATAAGGTTATTTTTGGTTTAAAAATGCCTGTGCGTGCGCTAGTTTGCATTGGGTGAGCAGGTTGGTTAACAGGTGGTGATTGGCCGCAGGTAGAAGAGAGTTCAGAGAAGACGGGGTCGGTTGGTGGTGTTGTTAATGGGTCTCGGTTTGGGTTTGTGGAGTGCGTGTAGGGTTAGGTTGCTGTTGGGCTGAAGGTGTAGGTGGACGTTGGGCCAAATGTGATGATGGAGTATGGGCCGTATGGGAAGGGTGGGGTTGGGTCGAAGATGGTGGAGTTGGGTTGGGTGATTGGGCCGAGTTTGGATTAAGAGGTGAGGAGAAATATGTCGGGTCGAAGAGTAGAGGGTTAGGGTCGAGACAAGAGTGGTTTGGGGGAGGAATAGACGGGTTTGCATAAGGGAAGTTTTCCTTGTCGAATGTGACATGATGGGAAAAAATGGTTTTTCCGAAAGTAAGGTTAAGGCAACGGTATCCACGGTAGTTGGCCAGGTAGCCAAGGAATTGGCACAATGGGTAAGTTTGTTTGGGCGGATGGCAAAGGTGTTAGGGTAGAAAAAGGCTCCCAAACACACAAAGATAATCATAGGATGGTTCCCGAAGGTATAGGAGAGATAGGGGATGCAGTTTTGGTGAAGTTTGGTAGGTAGGATGTTATATAAGTAGGATGCGGTGTGGAGTGCCTCAACCCAATAGGTGGAGGGTTGGGATGCATGGGTGAGGAGGGTGAACATGATTTCATTTAATCGTTTTATCATGTGCTTTGCCATTTTGTTGAGAGGTTTGAAGGCATGAAAAACGAAGTTGAATGCCATTTTGGGAGGTAATGTTATGGAGGTTTATGTTGTTGAATTCGCCGCCCCCCTCCCCCATGTCACATTGTATTGCTTGAATGGGTAGACGAAACTGGGTGGCAACAAATTGGTGAAAGTGGGTAATTTTAGAAAATGTTTCTGATTTAAATCGAAGTGGGTAAACCCACGTATATTGGGTAAAATCATCAATTATTACTAAATAGTATTTATAACCTGCATGACTTAAAAGTGGGGAAGTCCACAAATCACAATGCAATAAAGAAAATGACTCAAAGTTTGACTAACAAAACAGGAAAATGGTAAACGTTTATGCTTGGACAACTAACAAGCATAGCAAAGAGATGTAGTCTTTTGCTTATTACAAGAAATAAAATTATTCAAACGAAGGTAGTCCATAACGGGTTTTGATACAACTGACCTCAGAGATTATTTGTTCAATTGTGTCTTCCCAAGTGGGTAACAAATTGTTTAAAATTGAGAAAATAGTGTCATATTCCTTTGGTGGGCCTTTAAAAAGGTGAAGAACACGTTGTTGGTCGTTCATGGGAAAGTCTAGGGCGCTTAGTTGGTTGGTCAGATCTCGTATTTTTTTACAATAGGCTTCTAGGCTCGGCATGGACGTAAGGGTGGTATTGGCTAGTTCATGTTGTAAAGCTTGTGACCGTGGACCTTTAATGCTGACAAAATGGCGTTTGACACGGAGCCAAGCTTCATGTGTCGTGGAGTCATCGACTAGAACTCGAAGAAGAAGAGCATCCGAGAGAGTTCCATACATCCATTGTAAGACAATAGAATCGATGTTCTCCCAGAATCAAACTCGGGTGTATCTATTGCGGGTGGCGGCGTACCGTCAATGTAATTAAGCACATTATAACCTTTGGCGTGGAGCGTAAAAAGCTTAACTTACGAGGCTTAAGATACTTAAGTGCCATCTAAAACGCGAACTTTGTGTTGAATGTTACTAACTGTGTATACGGGATGAAGGGATTTGTGTGTGACAACATCCGAAGATGAGTTGGCTTTGTCGGCCATGGAGATGAATGGATATTATCAGCAAAAAGAACAAGAAAGAGGCTGTTCGAAAACAGCAGGAAGAAGGCAAGGATGGCAGGGTGTTTGAAAACAACCCTAGGATGATACCATGTGAGATTGTATAATCCTTTGATCATCATTGATATCAACATAGTACATTTATAATACAATGGAAATAGGTAACTAAGGAAACTGGCTAATTACAAGAGAATACAAGTTAATACAAATTAATACAAGAGTTATATGGTCAATAATTATGCTAATTCCATAATTATTGCTTAACAATTACAGTAGTTCATTTGGTAATTTTGTAGAGTGAATCGTCACAATAAGTTCTTGAGTTTTTCAACAACTAGCCAAAAACTGATCCAATAACTTCCTCAATAATATCATCATCTCCATCCGAGCTATTCATAGCTTCAACAATGGCAATAAGTGTAACGACGAACGCATAATCCACATACGGATAAATTGTAACCATGAATTTGTCCTTAACAAATCCAGCACTCTCTGGCGGTTCCATCTTGTGCATCTACAATCAAGAACAATCCCATTCAATAGTTTCATTTTTGTGTTAGCCACTTCATTGAAAACACTTTAATGAAAATTACCTGTGCAATGATTGTTGAAGAATCTCCTATACAAATAGCGCAACTTCGCTTTGACCAGCTTCCTGTGATCTTGAAATCACAAGAATTCTTACTACTAGTGTTGCTCCTCAAGAACACATGAACGTTCGTCTTGGACTGTATGATCTTTGGTGTTTTTGTGCTAAAAATCAGATCTGAATCGTCTTTACTGTCACCCTCAAACACTTTCCATCCGTTATGTGCAGTCCATGTCTGGATTCACACTATAATGTTAAATATCACACTAAACTACGTACCACTCTACTAATATGTATGTAAAAGAATCTATATATGTAGAACCATAGAATACTTGTAGGTAACCCGTCGCTAAAGATGTGCGTTGGTAACTAAAGTATTGGAATCATATTACCCATGATGACCAAAATTATGGCGGAACATCTCCGAGTGATTGGTTCTCGTAGGTAAACTACTACACTGAAGGTTTCTGAATCGTCGGTTTTTGAAAAAATCATCCTTCGATGATACTCGTTTGTTTATAAACTATTAATTTTTTAACATTTTAAATTATTAATCTACACTATATTAACAAGTAAAAATTTATAGTTAATAAAAGCACATAATTTTGTGGCAAATCTGTCGCAATTTGCAAAGGATAATTATTTTTCAATATTTTAAATAATTCATTTACTTATCTTAACAACTTTGTTGCAAAAAAATCGAAAATGTAACAAATCAATATTTGCTATTTTGTCAAAAACTTGTAGGAAATTGTAGCTTTTTGGCAGCTTACAATTTATTGAACTATGGGAAATTTATCCGAACATTTTATAGCATATATACTTAGAGGGTGTTTAGGATATATTTTTCATAACAGTTTCTACGTTTTGAAAAAGGAGGGGTGGGGCTGGTTTTAGATTACTGCGTTTTGGTACCTTAAAAGTTTATTTCAAAACTCAACCCCAAACACTAAAAACTAATTAATTACGTTTTCAAAACGCAATAATCTAAAAATTAATTTTAAAACGCAATCCCAAACACCACCTTAGTTTCTAGTAGTGTTAATGTTGTACCAATAAATGAAATAATGCTTAGAAGAGAATGAATTTTGTAATTAGTCACCTTTTCGCGCATCAAAACTATTGGCATGTCAACAACATCAAGTAGCACACGTTGGTTATGGTAGCTTGTGTTGCATGGTTTTACTTTAAACAAGATTTTATGGTTAACATCTGTGATCAAAAGATCTCCACTTGAATTGATGGCAATTATAGCTTCAAACGGATATGGTGCTATAAACTGAGATCCTATCACAGAGACTGGATAAGGTGAAGGTGTGTATGCAGCATAACTTGGTTGTGCCATTGTTAACAGTACGTTAACACGCACACAGTGATTGTGGTTCAGTGTGTTGATGAGTTTAACAATGGTATTTAACAAGATTTCAGCGTTGACCACTTCTCATGTTGGGTAAACGCCTAAACAATATAACTTGGAAAATGTCAAGTCTTAAGTATGACTTTGTAATAATATATAATATCAGTACAGAACTATATGATATCATTTTTTGGGGACACGTTTATGCTTACCTATACAAATGATTAAAATTTTCGACAACTGAAAACGACTTTTAACTTCTCTCACCGTGTTGACTAATCCAAACTGACGTCTTAATTCGTCGGAAATGCGTTGGTGAAGATAGCACCCATATTCGACAGAAATCGGAGAATGTTAGAAATCGGTAATCAAAGCACACGATTATAGAGCAGATTAGTCAAAAGACTGTTTCGTATTATTAATTTATTAAAAGACTTACAAACCTTCCTTCCTTTTACAAGCCTAAGATCCTCTATTACCTAGGAACTCTAATGTTTATCCTTTATCTAAACATTATCAAAATAAGAAACATATTTGACTATGACTAGGAAACTATCTCAAAACCTAGAATACAAGAATTGACAACTAAGTCCTTCTAGTTACCACCCTTGTATTTACAAGATTAATCTTTCATTCACCCCCTAATCTTGTAACACCAACAAGCCCCCTCATCTCGACAAACTTTACTCTTGGCAATGCTTTTGTGAGAATGTCCACCTTTTGTAGATTCCCACTTACGTGTTCAACATGAATTTGATCACGACCAATGCACTCCCTTATAAAATGATATCGAATATGAATGTGCCTGCTTTTACCAAAAAATACCGGGTTCTTCATTAATTCTATCGCTGACGAGTTATCAACCTTGATAGTCACTTTTCTCTCTTCTTCACCCGTTACTTCTGAAATTAGACCTCTAAGCCATAACGCTTGACATGCTCCTTCTGTCGCCGCCATGAATTCTGCCTCACATGATGACAATGCAACTGTGCCCTGTTTTTGCGAAACCCAGCTCACAGGTGCATCATTGAAGTAAAACACTAATCCTGTCGTGCTTTTCCCATCATCAAGATCCATTGCATAGCTACTGTCACTGTATCCAAGCAGCTTTCGTTCTCCTCCTTTCGGATAGAAAATGCCAAGATCTAGACTTCCTATTACATATCTCAACACCTGCTTCACAGCTTGTTCATGTGTCTTGGTCGGTCTTTGCATAAACCTGCTAATCAACCCAACCGAAAAATTCAGGTCTGGACGTGTGTGTGTTAAGTAGCGAAGACTACCAACAATCCTTCTATAATTAGTTGGATCGATTTCTTGTCCTTCATCAGCCTTCGACAACTTCAAACCAGGATCTAAAGGGAATTGAGTCAAGTTACACTCCCACATTCCGAATTGCTTCAGAATTTTCGTAGCATAACCCGATTGTTTTATCGCTATACCATCTTCACCTTGCACGACTTCTATTCCAAGGTAGTAATGCAACTTGCCAAGATCACTCATCTCGAACCTTCCTTCCATTTGCACCTTAAATGCTTGAATATCTTCTTTAGACGACCCGGTAATTATTAAATCATCAACATAAGTACCAATGATTAATAGATTGCCGTTTGTTCTTCTTCTATAAACTGCTTATTCTCTTTTGCAACGGATAAAACCAAGCTCCTTGAGTGCACTGTCGAGTTTCGTGTTCCAAGCTCTTGGTGCTTGACGCAAGCCATATAACGCTCTTTTATGCTTGTAAGCATAGTGCTCTTTTCCCTTTTTCGCGAACCCTTCTGGTTGAGTTACATACACATCTTCTTTTAATTCTCCGTGCAAAAATGCCGACTTCACATCTAGATGATGAACTTCCCATCCATAGCTTGCTGCTAGTGCTATTAATAACCGTATTGTATCAACTCTTGCCACCGGAGCGAACACTTCTTCGTAGTCAATCCCATACTTTTGCACATAACCTTTTGCAACAAGACGAGCCTTGAACCTTGATACCTTTCCTTGCGCATCTCTTTTGATTTTAAAGACCCATTTTACTCTGATCGGCTTTGCCTTTACAGGCGGTTCGACTAGCTGCCACGTATTGTTCTTCTCGATAGACTTTAGTTCTTCTACCACTGCTTCCTTCCATCGGTCATCTTTGATGGCTTCCTTAAAGGCAATGGGTTCGTCATCTACTGAAGACAAGAGCAAAACATCATCCTCTGTCATTGAATTCGTGAGTTTTGGTATGCTTTCGACTTCATAGTCAGCAAACCATTTCGGAATAGTATGGTTCCGAGTGGATCTTCGCATAGCCGAAGCTGCTGATGAATTCGCTGCTCTGTTGGGCCCGTCTTCATCCCTGTTGGGCCTTTCTTCAGCGTCCAGCCCATTTCCATTACCCGATGAGCCTGCGCAAGGCAAACAAGTGTTATTGGGCCGATCTGGCCCAGTTCCTGTGTTTTCATGAACAACGCTGGACATTTCTTCTTCCCCAACACCAGAAGCAGCAGCACCCGAAGACTCTACTTCTCCTTCTATCTCGAATTCAACATACTCATCCTGTGAATCGCTGGTTTTTAAACTATTCCAGTTATACCCTTCAGTTTCCTTGAACTTTATATCTCCATCTCTAACAACATGGATTTTCCCTTTAATCGGATCAAACATCCGGTGGGTGTTCAGACCCGATTCCGGTTGAGATCCAAAATACACCATGAGGGTACCTCTATCATCAAGTTTCTTCTGCCCGGGTGTGAGGATCTTGACGAAACCAACACTACCGAACACTCTCAACTTAGATAGGTCCGGTTTTCTTCCTTTGATTTTACCGAACGGAGTTGACCCGTTTAGATTTGTAGGAGATCGATTCAACAGATATACTGAGTGCATTACAGCTTCCCCCCAGAAGATTTGAGGTACGTTCATTGCTTTCAAGATGCTTCTTGTTGTACCGATAATTGTTCGGTTTCGACGTTCCACAACCCCATTTTGTTGAGGGGTATAGGGTGCGGTAAACTGTCGATTGATTCCCTTCTCTTTGCAGAATCTTCCTAGAGCTTGAGACGTAAACTCTCCACCGTTGTCCGTTCGAATGGTCTTGACCTTGACTCCGAGTTTATTCTCTTCCCTTTTAACAAACTCTTGAAACAATTCAGCTACTTGATCCTTTGTTTTAAGCAAAAACGACCACATGAAGCGGCTAAAATCATCTACTATCAATAGAATATATTTATTTCCAGCTTGTGTTTGTGGTGTAATCGGACCGCACAGATCTGCATACAACAATTCGAGTGGCTTTTCTGCTCGATACTTGACCTGTTTTGGGAAGGCTCCCCTTGTTTGCTTTCCTACAACACAAGCATCACAAATTTCCTTCAAGTTTGTTAACCGTGGAAGACCGGTAGCTTCCTTTGTTAGTAACTTCATAGCTTCGAAGTTTAAATGCCCAAGACGTGCATGCCAAAGCCAATTATCATCTTGAAGATTTACCTGCAAACAAATCGGTGATATAATATTCAAGTTTATCTTATAAACTCGGTTGCTCGATCTCGGCACTTTCATGAGCATTGAACCGTTGGGTTCATACATCCTCAACACGCCCTTTTCGATTACCACCTTGTGCCCGGACTCATCTATTTGTCCCACACTTATAATATTGTTTGTAAGTGACGGGATAAAATAAACATCTTCTAAGACTCGCCTTTTACCCGTCTTCCCTTCAAGAATAATAGTGCCTCGCCCCTTTATGTCAACACATGATCCGTCTCCAAAACGAACTTGACCTTTGATACGTTTATCTAGCCTTGAGAACCATCCTTCGTTCCCGGTCATATGATTACTTGCCCCGTTATCACAAAACCAAGTATTGTTTTGACGGGAACATTTATCATAATTCGCTAGATCCACACGATCTTCATTGAGAAAGACTAAATTTTCCAACGTAGTCATATATAGAACTGGTTCTTCATCAACAGTTAAGTTGCTTTCTTCTTGCTTTGATCTTGTCGGGCAATCACTAGAGAAGTGTCCTAATTCGTCACACCGAAAACACTTCAACTTCGACCGGTCCTTGTACGGCTTCTTGGAGGTTTCTTTTCCTTTCTTAGTAAACTTCCCGCGCCCTTTATCCGCTCCTTTGGACTTAGGGTCAGCCGTGTTATTACGAGTGCGATTTGTTCCTTCTTTTCTCTTCTTAGCTTCCCACTCTTCGTACGTTAGTAACAATTGATCGTTTCTTGATGAATTTTCTTCACCGCCTATTCTCTCTTCATAAGCCTTAAGGCGACCTACAACATCATCAAACGTAACAGTTTTTAAATCAATGACCTGTTCTAACGAAGCAACCATATGGATGAATCGTTTAGGCAAGCCATTGAGAAATTTCTTGACTAGCTTTGGTTCGTCAATCTTTTCGCCAAGGGTCGCAGATCTTGATGCTAAGCTTGCTAACTTGCTGGAAAACTCATCGACATTGCTGCTGTCCTTCATCTTCAGTCCCTCGAACTCGGACATAAGCGTTTGAAGTCGAGCCTCTTTCACCCTCTCTGCCCCTTCATGACGGACCTTAACTGCTTCCCACATCTCCTTTGCGGTGTCAAGGTTACCAATTTGAAGTACGAGTTCTTCGGGGATAGCTTGGAACAAGAGAGCTATCGCTATATTATTTTTCCTTGAATCGTCACTGGTCCCGAGTTCCACCATCTCCCATACGCTATTCACGTTCAGAATTATCTTCATCTTCATCGCCCAAACTGTGTAGTTTGTGGCTGTTAAGATAGGTACCTGAAGCGTAGGCGTATTGTTATCCTTCACAGGGACGATCGTTCGAGTTTGATTATCTCCCATTGTTGATTCGTTGCTGTTACAGATATCGCACCAAAGTTTCCTTCCTTCGCTGCACCGATCTCTGACCTCAGCTGTCTTCCTTCCTTGATTGCGAACCAACCAGAGCTTCCTTACCCGTCGCTTCCTCAAGACAGAATCGCTTTTTGTCTTTGAGGCTCCCAGATATTCAAACTTTGTTGTGCCCTTCGATCCCCCCTAAAACCCAGAAGCTCTGATACCAATTTGTTAGAAATCGGTAATCAAAGCACACGATTATAGAGCAGATTAGTCAAAAGACTGTTTCGTATTATTAATTTATTAAAAGACTTGCAAACCTTCCTTCCTTTTATAAGCCTAAGATCCTCTATTACCTAGGAACTCTAATGTTTATCCTTTATCTAAACATTATCAAAATAAGAAACATATTTGACTATGACTAGGAAACTATCTCAAAACCTAGAATACAAGAATTGACAACTAAGTCCTTCTAGTTACCACCCTTGTATTTACAAGATTAATCTTTCAAATGGTAATTTGATATTAGAAAGATTAGTTACAAAAACTTGTGAGACCGCGGATGGGACATTTAGCGACAGATTAATGACGAGATTTTAAAGTCAGCACTAACTAATCTTTCTAAGGTATCACTTACAGTTTACTTATGGTATGTTGAAAACTTACCAACGGATTTATGTTAGGCTTGGTTTTACCAGTCATCTATAATCTATAACTATATAAAGGAAAAAGGTCTGTTATGACATGATACTCATTGAAACCATCATCTCCCTTGAGTGTGTCACGTGACACATTGTGGGATTTTATAAAAAAAATCCTATCACGTATATAAACATATTCTCCTGACCCAAACCCTAAAAACGCATCCCTTCCCCTCCTCTTTTTCACAATCTTCTGTTGCTACTGCCGCTAAAGTCTCCCCCTCCTCCTCCGATGTCAAGCTCAAATCCTCTCCTACCGATCGCGTGAGTTCTTTTATTTCTTCCTAATCATGATAATCATAATAATTGTGAAATCGTTTCTAATCGATCTGCTTGGTCTGTAAGGCGTTAATAACGAGGAACCCTAGCCATCATCGTTGTGGTTATGATGGCTGGAACCCTAGGCCACCACTCCTCTTCTCCACCCGCCTCCCCATCTCCTCTTTGTCTCCTCCACCAGCCGCCTCCCCCTCTTCTCCATCTCCTCCACCGGCCTCCTCCTCTCTTCCCTCTCCTCCACCCTTTGCATAATAATCTCTCAATTCACACAATCTTTCACCATAGGTAATCCATATGTTGATCAATTGTTAATAAAATTTTATAAATCTAGACATATGTTGACAGTTTTCTTCAATTTATGCAGTGAGCAAAGTTTTTAGAATTACATATGTTTAGGTTATGATTATATATGATTACAGGACTGTATATTACTTTGATATTTGACTTGAAAAAAGTTGATTGTTTTCAAGATTAAATTATGATGTAAACTATTAAAATTAAATTATGATTATTGTAGAATCGGCCAAAAATCTGAATTGGAATTATTATATATCTATAAAAAATTATACCATCTTCCCGATGAGAGTTGAAAATTTTAACATGACTTTCATTCATCACCCAAAATATACAGGGTACGAGTAAGACAGTAACACAATGTAAGATACCCGACAAAACACCTTGTAGTTATTACTATTACATCATAAGTTTTCTACCCCATATCATCAAAAGTCACCCATTTCTCCACTTCACGTTAAGTTTGAACGCCCTATGTTTGTACCATTTAAAAACCATGCACTGCATATCTCCTTAGATACCGTAAATTGGATACACATTATTCATCTTCTTGAATTGTCTCCACCGATCATATGTTTAGTGTTCTCCTCAGAATTCCCCGGAGATGCACCATAATTGACTATAATATTCAAGTCCAAAGGCTGACAATGGTCTCGCTGCACACTATGGTTACACACCCCAATAGGCCCAGATGCTTGGCTTTGTTGAGATGGGCTTCTCACACGCCTAGACCACTTTCTAGGATTAGTCTCGCCCCTTTGTTCCATTTTCTCCATAGAACCAAAATAATAAATTTGACTTTTTTTTTTATTGTTCTCCAACAATTGTCCTTCCGTACCACCATTTAAAGGATCACCATTTATTGTTTCCGGCTCCATTTCTTATGACTGATGAACCGGTCGTTACGGGTCATACAAAACCTTAATAAACCTAGGTAGCTAGGGTAAGAAGGGTATCGAATCCACGAAGAGCATGTGGTTAGTACTACACCGACTATTTGTTTGTCTAATTTTTATTGAATAAATATGAAAATACAATTATGAAGTTTTAGTTCTAACAATCTAATATTTTTCTCTTTTTATAATTTTGGATAGATTAAGCGTCGATAAGAGCCACAAACAACTCTATCAAGGCTCGGTAACAAAATGGTAACTAAACTAAAATTATAACTAAAGTACTCACTCTCGGGATCGAATAGGTAAGTCCTAGAATGCAAAATAAATTGACAAGTATATGAATTTCACTGCTAGATACGCGGTGACAAGGAACCGTAACTTAGCCATCAACTACTATCTCTAGGACCGTAGTATGCTTTATCGCTTACGTTCACTAAATCCTCTACATTATATTGATGCATAAATGACAGAATTCATCTAATGAGATTAAACACATAGACATATCTAATCCTGCAGTGAGTCCAACCCAATATCAAGCACTCAATATAACGATTATAACATCACAGATTATAACAAAATACATAGTCAAAACATTAATACAAACCAAAAGCTTACAAATCGTCACCCGGAAGTGAAGTACGAATCTAACCGAACATGACTACAATCGAACAAGCATCATTCCTACGCATTCCTGGCTTCATTTCGTGGTTTGGGACTGATCTAGGATCAAGTCCCGTGAGTTGTGCCCTCCTGCCTTCTATATTTTTTTCCTTTCTAAAAATCGGTTGTCCTCCTGACTACTTCTCAATTTTCGATATATACCATCATATTCTCAATTGTTTTTGTCAACTTGTAAAGTGTGATTATAATCTATAACTTATAATAAAAGAATTGAACTTTGATGATGTGGCATTCAATGGAGGCCTCAACCCCTTCTAGAATGTGCCACGTGGCATCATGTAGGATTTTTTAATTTTTGAGTTTTTTTAATAAATCTATATATATTATAATTATTTTAGGAAAAGATAAGAATTTAAAAACAAAATTAAATTTTCTCTCTAATGTTTCGTCCCATAACTTTTAAAAGTTAATATATTTTATATACGAGATTTTTTAAAGAAAAAAATTACACCAAATTAACGAGCGTTTTATTATCTTTCCAACGAGTACCATAGTGCTATATAAAAAACGGAGAAAAAAACCAACTATTTTTGTGGGGTTTTGTTTTCAAATATATTTTACTCTACTAATAAATCACAAACGATAAACATAACTTCATACCTTTTTTTTATATTTGAATATGATAATTTATGGCAGAAAATTTGTTTATAATAAATAATATTATTATTATTATTATTATTATTATTCATTAATCATGTATTGGTAAATCATTAATTATGTTGTCATATTAGATATTTTATTATGTTATATTAGATATTTCAACCACGGGACACTAAATGAATGACGCTGGGTAAATTTGATATTTTTTATTCTTTTTTAAGTATAGTAATTACACAACTAATCTATAATCTATAATATAATCTATAATCTATATCTATAACTTATACTAAAAGAATTGAACTTTGATGATGTGTCATTCAATGGAGGCCTCAACCCCTTCAAGAATGTGTCACGTGGTATCATGTAGGATTTTTTAATTTTTGAGTTTTTTTAATAAAACTATATATATTATAATTATTTTAGGAAAAGATAAGAATTTAAAAACAAAATTAAATTTTTTCTCTAATGTTTCCTCCCATAACTTTTAAACGTTAATATCTTTTATATACAAGATTTTTTTTAAAAAAAAATTACACCAAATTAACGAGCGTTTTATTATCTTTCCAACGAGTACCATAGTGCTATATAAAAAACGGAGAAAAAAACCAACTATTTTTGTGGGGTTTTGTTTTCAAATATATTTTACTCTACTAATAAATCACAAACGATAAACATAACTTCATACCTTTTTTTATATTTGAATATGATAACTTATGGCAGAAATTTGTTTATAATAAATAATAATAATATTATTATTATTGTTATTATTATTATTATTCATTAATCATGTATTGGCAAATCATTAATTATGTTGTCATATTAGATATTTTATTATGTTATATTAGATATTTCAACCACGGGACACTAAATGAATGACGCTGGGTAAATTTGATATTTTTTATTCTTTTTTAAGTATAGTAATTACACAACTAATCTATAATCTATAATATAATCTATAACTTATAATAAAAGAATTGAATATTGATGAGGTGACATTCAATGGAGGCCTAAACCCTCCTTTGAATGTGTCACGTGGCACGTTAAGGTGAGAGTTTTTTATTTATTTTTTTTAGTTTATTTTTATCCATTCTTCTACACTTATCTAACCCTAATCTCTTTAAAAATTTAAAAACAAATTTAGATTTTTCTCTCTAATGTTTCCTCCCATCATTTTTAAACGTTAATATCTTTTATATACGAGATTTTTTAAAGAAAAAAATTATATCAAATTAACGAGCGTTTAATTATCTTTCCAACGAGTACCATAGCGCTATATAAAAACGGAGAAAAAAACGACTATTTTTTATGGGGTTTCGTTCATACAAGAAAAAAAACACAAAGTGTTCAGGTTATTCATTAATCATGTTTTTTCTTTTAAACCAGATTCTTATATACAATGTTGAAATTTAGCCCAATCGCCATGCTATCATTTGAATTTTACTCTTCTAAAGATGGGATATGTATACTTCATCAAAAGAAACTAGGAGAAAGAATCACGCAACACTGCAACACATGGTGTCACCTTATAGCAAGGTTATTTTTTTATTTATTTAGTTACAAGAGTAATAATTATTACTATTAGTATTATTAGAATGATTATATTTTTCAACCCGGGACGCTCCCGGGATAAAAGCTAGTAATAATAATAAAAGCAAAGAATATTTTGATCTTTAGGCTTTCCAACGTGAACTCCATCACCTCCATGTCCTTTCAATTCTTTTTTATTATTATTATTATTATTATTATTATTAAAGTAATAGTAATCTATTATATTATTATTAATATTAATTCCATGTCCACTTTCAAGTGTTCGTGACTTTCGCGCGCCCATTTCCGTTTCGGTTCGTATCTTCGCACTTTAAGCTCGTAATATCATCGTTTTAGCTCTTTTAGCTTGTCGTCTCACATTCTCGGTTAAGCACCCAACTCCGGATAAATCTACACACAACAAACGATAAAAATACCATATTAAACTATACAAATGCGATGCATCCGACATCGCATCAATGACCCACAATTATTTAAACCAATTTTAATAGGAATTTAGAAACTGGTGAACCCCACACGTGTCTCCAATTCCAGTCGTCCTATTTACTGTTGCATCCTCCAAATTAATTCCACTCGCCAACTATTCACGTGCATGTGTATCCCCATGCACGTCGTTTCCACTGCCTAACGTTTCGTCTACCTCCTTATGTCTCTCCGAGTTCTCCTTAGTCGGAAACGCTGCCTGAGTAACAATATTTTTGTCATCTGGACCAGTAACCTCGTCGCTTAAAATCTCTCCTTCTTCCATATCAATCGGAGAATTAGCCATGGAATCCATTAAGCTGATCGACGACGACTGCTTAACTGATAATAACTCCTCAAAAACGGATTGTAGATTCGAGTATTTTTCCTTAAAAACCCAGACCCTATACTGCTTACCCACCCAAGACACTACCACCTCCTCTTCAATCCTCTTAGTTACCTTCTTCTGATAATATCCAGTAAAACCCGCAGGAGGTATCTGGGTCTAACTAGGAAAAATTCGAGCCTCCAATGAGTTTCCCAAAGCATCCGCCAATTCTGTCGGAAAGTTTACTATCTCGTAGATGCATCGGGACCCTTTCCACCTTTAACCAAACCAGACGGTCATAGACTAGGTCTTGACCTTTCCCCAACACAGCCTCGCTATTAACACTATTCCATGCTTTAACTTCTATATGAATGAACTTAAGTGCCAAACTTTTATCTTTTGAACACCACCATGCACTTCAACCCACCTAAATAGCATACTGGATTCTCCATATAACCTTCGCTATCGGGCAAAGTGTTCATTTCCTCCAACCCCAACTCATCTTCTACCTCTACTATTAGCGACCTCATCATGCATTGGTCAGAATAAATAACAATCCTTTCATCCGCCTCCACTACTTTCGCAGCCTTCTCCTCAATCTCCGGGACCCCGTGATGGCTGCTCTGAATAATCCGATATTCGTCTTCTTTACCACCGGACCTGTCAGTATGGCCTCCTTCAGTGGTGGGCCTTGCTTTTCGAGGCACTGTGGAGGAATTCCAGTGTTACTTTGCCCCTGTTGTTCCCTAGGAAACATATGGACGATCTTGTTGTGTTTCTTATCAAACTTAGCTAACAAAACGTTTACTTTAGCTTCATTTATTGTGACAGTGTTCAATCCTCTCAACATTTCGTTAGCATCCTGTTCCAGGCCACGTATGCATCCTTCACTACCCGTGTGGTTGAAAAGCCTGCCAAAGTAAAGAGTCCAAAATACCACCAACCTGAAAGTTACGATTTCTTCTTCTAATCCAGATTGTTCGAATTAACTTGAATTTGAATTTTCTAATTCGCATCGTTTTTCTATTGCTAATTTGGTTCATACTACATTAAAAAAAGTCCAATAGAAGGAAACTAAAATGAATAACATAAATTACCTGAAAAAAGATTCAATGAACACCTCTACTAAAGATATTCCATGGATAGTTGAAATATGATGACATTGTTGCGCTACAAAAAATCCGAAATTTCTTAGGGGCTGTTTGTTTGCGTCTGAAAGGGTCTGAATGGCCGGGACATCTGACTCGGTCAGACCAAGGCCTGTTTGGCCGGGACGTCTGAACGAAAAAAAGGGTCTGACCAGGGCTCTTAACGGGTCAGACTTGGAGGCACATATGACTGACTCAGTGGTTGTGTATGCGTGTGTTGCTGATAAACGAGAAAGATTATTTCATCCAACCTTAACACAAAGATGAAAACGAGAAAGGTTATGGGACTTACGACTGGTCGGAATCATAGTCACCATCATCATCATAGTCGGTTGTGAAACACGAGCTGGAGATGTTGATAATGAAGACGGTGGTGGCTGTGATGGTTGTGACGGTGGTGGCTGTGAAGGATTTGATTTTTTCTTGTGATAGTTGTTGAGTGTGAAGATGCTTAGTGCAGAGAAGGATGAGTTGAATGGAAGGGATGAGTTTAAAGGTTGTGAGGTGTAGGTAAAGTAAATGCAGAGAGATAGAGTCTCGAAAGCAGGGAAACAAATAGTTTTTTTCCTTAGTCAAAGTTTATTATGTTAACTTATTAATTAAAATCTTCAAATTCTTATATCAGATTATCTTTATCTAATGTATTATTTTTTAGTCATTCAGATATTCAACCAAACACCACTTAATCATTCATCACTTAATTATTCAGAATCTCTTAACCATTCAGACCTCTTACTGGGTCAGCACTTACCCATTCAGACGTTGCCAAACGGCCCCTAATATTGGAATAACCCTCGGAAACCTGTTTGTGAAAGTTATCACCAACATGCATATGTCAATGAAGTTGTGTCGGTATAGTGGCGGTGGGTAATGATATTTCTAATGGATTACTGACAGAAGTTTCTAACGGATCACCAACAAACATGTTTACCTACAAATCACGGACGCGTCTTCTTCAGCCGAAAACTCAATTATCTGGCCAATGTTTTGACTTCTTAACAAAAGATTACCGACAGATAATTCTCCGGCCAGGTTATGTTTATTGACAAAATTTCCATCGGTAATCCGCTAAAAATATTGATTATAGAAAACATAATTTTGCATATTTTTTTATTCTTGCAAATTATAAATTATTATTTTTATCCCCTATAAATGCAAAGAAACAAACAAAATGTAATTCCAAATTTTATTTATAACAAAAGCAAATACAGTATTAAAACACAATTTTTTAATTTTAGAAATAAAAGATAGGGATGGATCATCATATAAAAACTCGATCTCGTCGTCAGCTCCTCTAGAGCTTCGAGCTATTTTAGCCAACAGCTTAAACTTGACTTACTCGAGTTTGGTAATCTGCCCTCGAGGAGTTGGGTACGAAGGGCGCACGATCTCTTAGGGCTAAAAGACAATATTGTTTCACCTAAAGTGGTCATGTGACAATCTACTGAAGCTAAAGTGGAACGACATGAAGCTGAGGTGCAACTTCTACGTACCCTTGGTTTTACCTATCTCGTCCATGCAAAACATACAACAAAAGGATAGTATAAGCTGCATCAGACACTCACTCACACACACACATACATACGTACGTACGTACATACACACGCATTTGCTCGTACATACTCAAACAATGGTTTCAATTCAAATCTAACTTTTTTTTTGAAATTCATGCATACATACATACATACACACGCACACACGCATTTGCTCGTACATACTCAAACAGTGGTTTCAATTCAAAATTGATTTTTGCAATTCGCGCATCTCGTCCATGAAAAAACATACAATAAAAGGATAGTATAAGTTGTATCACACACTCATACATACATACATACATACACACACACAAGCATTTGCTCGTACATACTCAAACAATGGTTTCAATTCAAAATTAATTTTTGCAATTCGCGCATACATACACATTTGGTCTAACATACATATAAAACGTTTGCGGTTCACATACATGAATGCATGCATACATACATACGCACACATTTGCTTGTACATACTCAAACAATGGTTTCAACTCAAAATTGAATTTTGCAATTCGCGCGCACACAGACACACACACACATACATACATACATACATACATACATACATACACATTGTCCTACATACACATACAATGTTTGCAATTCAATGTTAATGTTTGCAATTCATACACATTCATACATTTAACCGTTATATCAAACCTAGTCTATTTAAACGAAACCCGATTATTGCCTTACCCAAATAATGCCTGACTTGTTCCATTTACCCATAATGACACCCCTATATACTCTGGTATGAAACTGATAAATGCATTAAACAACATATTTTACATATGAAAATATGTCTTGTAATTGTTTATATGTACGTATAACTAAATTGATCAATTATTGAAGTTTGAGGTGTTCACGGTTCAGTTTAAACCGTGAAACTGACTAAGCTGGTAACTCGACTAAACAAAATGATTTATTGGATGGACTTGACTAAAGAAACTCATTCACCCATATAGAACATAATCATACACACGTATTGAACTCTAAATAAATTTTCCAAATGAGAAATTAAAGTTCAATCAAAATGTGACTTTTAAAAATTATGGTTCAATTGAAATGTAACTTTAGCAAATTTGGGCGAATGAAACTAAGATTCAATCAAAATGTGACTTTGGCAAATTAGAATCTAATCAAACGAGATTTGGGCATATGAAAACTCTAGCACCAAATCATTAAGAAACGAAAACTAACTTACAATTGGTGGTGCGACCGACGGTGACAAATGAATGAGCTAGTGGAGAGAATGTGACCGACGGTGAAAATGGGATGAGCGGGTGGAGGTCGTTCAATCGTCCGGACAAAGGGATGAGCGGGTGGAGCCGGTACAACTAATGGTGACAATAGGATGAGGGTGTGGATATCATGCGACTCGCGATATCAATGGGATAAAGGATGAGGCAATTAGCAAAGAGATTGATGTATGTGTATCATGGGAGAGTTGAAAATTCAGGGAAATTTTATGTGATTTGACCTAAATTTTCCAACAAAATAACCGTCAGAAATCTCTTGGAAAAATATGTTGTTGTTATTAGTATTATTATTACTACTACTATTATACATACACATACACGCACACATACATATGTGCGTACATACACACACATACATACCTATACATACACACACATGAGAAATCACATAACTTCATCTTCATAGGTGAACTTAGATGTATTAATAAATAAACCACATACAAAGAAGAATATTATACTTGTTTGTGCACCACTTAACCTCCAATAGCATAAGATTATTAGTTTAGTGTATTTTTTATTATGATAGTTTATACAACTAAAAAATTATCATTATCAACGCTTGGAAGTTGCTACTAGAAATGCAAAGGTGTGAACAACTTTGTTGTTTTACACCCCCATAAATGATAAAACCATAACATTTCATACTACCCATTGACATATATTATGCTTGTCCTTGTACGATCGATAGAGATTATTATGTTTAAAGCAAAATTAATGGACCCTATATTTTTTGATTGGTAACAACAAAGTTTGTAACAAATCACTAATTGTCTCCCTCACAACATCCTATAATCACTCACCATCCAAATCATTCTCTCCATCTCCCCTATGCCTATTACATTTCATCCTAACATCACCTCAACGTTTCAAATAATTAGCTCTAGCAATGGGCCGTATGCCATCAAACCAAAACCACCACCGTAATGCCGCCCTCGTCCGCCGCCCTCGCCCTACCCCGCCACCATCCTAACCATCCTAACCACCCAACCATCCACTCGACCGTCTCCTGGCTCTTCCTTTCCTTACTCTTCCTCTACATTGTCTACTATTCCACCCTCCTCTTTGAGCCTGCCCCTACCATCACCTCTACCACCATCCAAACCGCCACAAACGAGTTCCAAGATTCAGAAAACCTCCAAACCAACACAAGCAAACCACCTACAGAAGTGCTTCGGTTTGATACCAAGCTAAAACACATTGCATTCGGTATTGCAGCCTCGTCTAGACTATGGCGGATCAGGAGGGAGTATCTAAAGCTATGGTGGCGACGTGGGGAGACCCGAGGGGCGGTTTGGCTCGATAGGCAAATTAGAACCACCAAAAACGAAAATCTACCCGATATCCACATCTCTAATGACTCCTCAAAGTTTCCATACACTAATCCAGATGGAGATCGATCCGCTATACGAATATCTAGAGTTGTATCCGAAACATTACGGTTAGGAATGGAAGATGTGAGGTGGTTTGTTATGGGAGATGATGACACAGTGTTTATTGTGGAGAATTTAGTGCGGGTTTTGTCCAAGTATGATCATAATCAGTTTTATTATATCGGGTCGACGTCAGAAAGTCATTTCCAGAACATGTTGTTCTCGTATGGGATGGCGTTTGGTGGCGGTGGGTTCGCGATTAGTTACCCGTTGGCGGTGGAGTTGGAGAAGATGCAGGACCGGTGTCTGAAAAGATATCCTGGATATTATGGGAGTGATGATAGAATGCATGCTTGTATGTCTGAACTTAATGTTCCACTCACTAAAGAACCAGGGTTTCATCAGGTTAGTTTTAACATGACATGAAACTTGCGGATTTGGGTTTACTGTAGATGGTTCGGGTCAGTTTCAGGTCAACAGGGCCGTCCCTGAAAATTCAGGTGCCCAGGCCGAGCCACAAAATATGTGCCTGTTAGTCTTAGGTCTTTTAAGCAATGTTTTCATAACCGAAACGGACGTTGAACTGGTGTCCTTAATATAGAAATGAAAGTGTCATAATAATAATTATAAAAATTAATATGTTTGGGTAATTGGCTCATCAAAAAAACTACAATTTCTTAAAATTCCATATTAATTTGAAGGGTCATTATCTCATGTCTAGATTTTAAAAGTTCTTTAATAAAATATGAATTTGACTTGCAACATGTGCAAAAGCGTGAGCCAATTACTGTTTTGTAGTACTACTATATATTAAAATTTACTGCAAAGGTTGCCCAACTACTGTACCACAACCCAAATCTCAAGTAACACACTTCAAATTTTTTTTAATTCTGTCGTATCTTTCCAATCTAGTTTTTCATGTATGACTCATCTTGTTTCTTATCTACTCTTCACCTTCTAGTGTTTATATCCAGTGATGTTCAAGATGAATTTTTTTTTTGGGTCGAAAACAGGAAAAAAATACTTGCAGAAAGAAAACACTCATTGCCGCTCAAAGTGCCCCTTTAGAAATTGGGCCCGGGCCGGGAGTCCTCCCCGCACCCCCTTATCACCGGCCCTGCAGGTCAAATTCACGAACAAGATTTATAATAATAATAAAAAAAGTTTCAAAAAGGTCCTTTAAGTTTACATTTTTACATTTGTGCCACGTACATTGTCCATTAAGTTTAGATTTTACATTTTGGCCATGAAAACTAACCAGGTTAGACCTCCGTTAGTTTGGGGGTGATGGAACAAACTAAGTTGAAAGTTGGGAGTGCTATTGGCCAAAGTGAAAGTTGGGAGCGATATCCGCCAACAGGCGATAGTTGGGAGTATTTAAATCCATTTTCCCTTTTTTTTAATTATGGAGTATCAATATGTGAAAAAAAGTAAAAATAAAGTGTGGTTAAACAAGTTGTGTTTGTGACAAACCGCGAATATTCGTTTTGTGTTCGAATCCATATGTATGACAAAACCAGTTTTGCACCCCTTATTCCGGGTATGCATTCTCTCTAACCATCAATTGGTAGAGGTTACCAAATATAACTCATTTTGACTTGAACCCGTTTTGACCCATTACCCAAGCTGCGTTTTTTCAACTCTAATACACACGATCCATAAACAAATCTCTAGGTTTACTGAATCTGCTTTACTAAATGTGCAGTATGATGTGCATGGGAATCTATTGGGTCTATTAGCAGCTCATCCAGTAACTCCACTAGTCTCACTCCACCATCTTGATGTAGTCGACCCAATATTCCCGGGATGAGTAGAGCACAAGGCATCAAACACTTGCTAGAATCAGCAAAGCATGATTCTGCAAGCATCATACAGCAGTCCATCTGCTATGACAAGAAAAGAAAATGGTCCATTTTGGTGTCATGGGGTTTTGCTATCCAGATTGTACGCGGAATACTGTCTCCAAGAGAGCTTGAGATGCCAACTCGCACATTTTTGAACTGGTACAGAAGGCTAGACTATACAGCATATTCATTCAACACTAGGCCTGTTACAAGGCACCCGTGCCAGAAGCCTTTTGTTTATTACATGACTACAACTAAGTATGATGAAGCAAGGGATAATATTATTGGGATTTATACTCTTCACCGAGAACGACACCCTAATTGCAGATGGAACATAGAATCTCCTGAAAAGATTAATACAGTTGTGGTGTTAAAGAAGGAAGATAGTAATCGGTGGACAAAGGTACCCTTTTTCACTACGTTCGCTTCCATATTCATTTTGTATAATGTAAAAGAGTATGTAAAGGCTTTACATGCCCAACTAAACATGTTTGTAAACGAAGCTTACGAATCTTAACTATGCAATCCATATTGTAACGGGTTCTTTGTCATATCGCAGGCACCAAGAAGGGATTGTTGTAGGATCTTGCCTGCTAAAAGAAACGGAACTCTATACCTGTGGGTTGGTAATTGTCAAGAAAATGAGGTTATTGAGTTGTAGACTACTAAAAGGGTACTCTAGTTTCTCATAGATGTATTGCTCCCTCATCATGTACTAATGCCATGAGGATAGATCAAAGCTTGATCTGAGCCTTAAAAGATTCAATTGTTTCACAGCATCCAAAATAGATTCATCAACAAACTTTGAAAACAAACATTGTAATCATTGTAGCCAAATGTTAGCATTTCTTGTTTTCTAATCCTTCACTCTTTTTCTTTTGTATACATCATTTGCAATGATAGATCAAACTTTCAACATATTGTTGATTTGCATTACTGAATGCTAAGGTCTTTTTTTTTTGAACGGCCAATTGGAATCACTCACGGATCACTGGAGTATCATCGTGCCATACCAGTGTTGCCACGGCATCATATTCCACCACCAAGTCACCGATTCAGGAGGAAACTCATAATTATGAGAAAAAACCCTTGTGAGATTCGAACCCAGGACTTTATAGTCCCTAAGTCGTATCCCACCACCAAGATGCCGCTGGGCTATAATGCCTTTGGCGAATGCTAAGGTCTAACATATGGAAATTAACCACTATTTGTATAATAATAATTATTATTTTTTATTAATATGGCATCAGTCGTAGACAACAGAGATGATGGATTCATAAGAAATACCGTACCTCAAATATCACCATCGCATTTTTGGCGCATTTGTTGTGGATAAGATAAAAATTCCACAGTTAAACGTACTCAGATGTAAGTAAGTTGAAGTCTTTGACTCAATTCACTATTTAATGCGAAGGCAGGCTTGTCTCTACACTACAGATTGTCCTCGTTAGTTGTCCCTATGACCAGCTATTTTCGTTGCATGTAGAAACAAAAAAGTATTTAATATGTTTTTTTAATAAAAATTAAAGAGAAAAGTTCATTTCTTAGGGGCTTCTTTAAAAAAGGTATGGCTGAGATTAAAAAAAAAGAATAATAATTTGAATACCAAATAGTTAGAAAATGGATGAAAAACAAATGGAGCAAAGAAAAGAAAATGAAAGAAGAAATACAAAGAAAATGGATGAAAACAGATAGGTTAACAATAGTTTCTTGGTTTCGTGACATCAAGTGTTTATCTTTATCAAAAAGTGTTGTTTCAAGTCGAAAAATAGAGCAACATGTGGATTTTAAGAGTAGACTTTAACGACATCACAAATTCACAGTTAAAATAAATAAATAGATATGCATTGATGTACCAAAACACAACCCGGAGTTCACCTAACAAAAAAGAAATTGAAAATCTTGTAATCTTGTTTGTGTTACAGCATCTACAATGTTTGGTCAAACAAACAATTCCAAACCGTCACGTCACATGCTACATTATTTCAAAACATTCCAAGCCAATCCATAGTTTTTTCCTCCAACCCCAACCCCAACCCATTCCAAACCTCCACCTCATCCCCACAATATTCAACCCAATACCTAATTTAAAAAAGAAAAAAAAACAAAACAAAATGGAGTGGACCGGTTTGGTAAAACGGACAGATCAACCATTTTCAAACTCCTCCGATACATCAAACCAAAATATTGGTCCGTCTGATTTGGACGGACCATCCGAAACAAGAGCATTTTACAAAGCTCTCTTTTTTATTTCCTTAGGGGGCAGGGTGCTCCCACTGAAACATTTCAACTTCACTAATTTACACAAACCCTACACTGCCACATCACTTCACTGATTTACTCACTAAAACAGTTTTTTGAAGGCAGCACTCCACTGATTTTTTACCCAACAATTAAATATCTTCACACATAATAATAAAATATTAATAATATAATGCCTCTAGTCCATATCCCCAATTATTTTCACTTTCTTTTGTTTTGGGTTAAAATAACAAAACCCTAAACATACTAAACTTTGGCCGTCATTCTCTTAATACTAAATTCGGACGTCATTCT
>JAUTDX010002597.1:0-49304 GCA_030844895.1 Ambrosia x helenae | reverse complement strand
AATATAACTTAATAAAAATTGATAAATAAGTAAAATCATGTTACTAAATTAATTTACAATTACTTTATTGATCACATTACTACCGCTTAAATATGCACGAATCACCAATACAACTTTGTTAAATCAATAAGAATACAACTGATGTGCTATAATAATATCACGACATACAATGAACCAAAATAATAAGTACCTTACCCATAAAAATTGGCTGATGCTGCCAGCTTGGTGTTCCTACTCAATCTACTCTCATTTCATTCTTCATAAGCACTATGTATTCTCTGTGGCAAAGTGAAAGGTTCAAATGCCTTTTTGATCGCTTCAAATCCACCATCTTCTCTCATGGTTATTGTGTAGTGTGGTTAGTGTGGCATCCTGCACCATTCAAGTCTCCATGTCAAGTGGTCAACACAAATCAGAAGAATTTTTGCAGTTAAATATAAAATCACTACCATGGCATGAACTTATGTAGCAGATTCGACTCTTGGCTTATGAACCCACAGGACTAACCATCGAAAAAAAAATATATATTTTCTTGTAAATCATATTCGCCAAACTACTTATTTTATAACTAAATATATTACCTGCTGCTATAACATGTGCCCTACATCTTTTATCAACACTGATTTGAAAGTATTAATTTGCAAAGTTGTTAAATAAAATCAACATAATATATACAGATGTGAGTATGATTAAATACTTTGCCATTCCAAATCAGTGTATGGTTATTTATAAATGACCCATAAATGGACAACTACAACTCTATAATAAACAAATAGAATTATAGGAAAATCACAATATAAAAGCATATTATAATAATTATTGAGGTCCCTAAAAAAGTAGACTTGATGAAAATAAAAGAGTTACAACTATTGAAGAACGATAAATAAGAGTATCTTGGACTTACGGACACTATGTGCTCCAAAAGGGCTACTACCCTAGGTGCAGACTGCAAGAGCCCAGAATTATGATTATATGACCATGAGAAAATAATCATGTACCTGTGTTTTTGCTCACCAAGTCCGGAATAAGCAGCTGAAGAATACAGCTTCATATTCCCAAGCTCGCTTCCAAATTTCTTCGACAAAATACCTAACAAATCGATCAACGCCTGGAGCAGGCTGGACGATCTCCTTAAACGCCTCTTTAATTCTAATACAATCAATGTTTCGAATATTAGGTCCAGCCCAAATCACATCACCAACACACATCAACAAACACAAAAAAAAAAGCGTAAACAAACCTTGAGAGCGAAAATTAAATACAACAGCGCACAAGTCAAACCTGCAAAACCAAACACTAAATTATTAAATAGCAAGAACAGGAAAAAAAATGTCAACAACCAAGAAGCAAAAACACCTGAAACTCTCTAACACATGCCTGGAAGAGAAATCAGTTACGTTTTTTAGAGAATCCATACTCGACCAGTGTCGACATTTGACCCTAAAATGGTAACAGAGACTCGCGATGATGATTCAACCGATGTACCTTTCCATCCACTGCCTGACTTACCATGACCTATAAAAAAAAGCAAAAAAGCATCAGCATCCACCTCACACTTACACTCATTAATTTTTACTTTTCTAATTACAAATGGTTCTAAATGGAAGGGGGTCCGGACATATCTGCTCGAGCGGACATACCGCTCGAGCGGACATATCCGCTCGGTACGCAGTCCTTCAAGCATATCTGGTCCAGTTTTGAATCCGGAGTTCGCATTAGAGATGCTCTTAGACATATAACAAAATAAAAAAAAACAACAGCAGCAACAGCTAACAGTTAAATCTATAAAAGAAACCGGATCTAATACGATTTAATAATGATGCATAACAACGTACAAACGCATAATTTAATAAATACACACAAAACATCAGAGCATACGAACACATAATTATACACCAATTCATGTTATATCACAATAACCAATAACCTAGCTATAACAAAACCCTATAATCACAATATTAAAAACAAATCAAATAGCAAAATTAAACACTTACAAGGCCTTGCAAATCGATCGAGTGGTCCAGACATGGAATCAAAGCTATTAACAAACACTCAAAAACTGTATCACAATTCATAGCTGAATTAATAAACAAAACAGTCTCAATTAATAATAATAAGTTTATTATTACAATAAAGAACATACCTTTAATTGATAAAGATCGAACAACAGCCGGTGATGGATATGGATCAGGTTACGATTGGGTTT
This sequence comes from Ambrosia x helenae, assembly GCA_030844895.1. Lineage (NCBI taxonomy): Eukaryota > Viridiplantae > Streptophyta > Magnoliopsida > Asterales > Asteraceae > Ambrosia > Ambrosia x helenae. The sequence goes on along the minus strand of JAUTDX010002597.1, from coordinate 47,098 downwards.
AGGTGTAATAATAATGATATCTCCAATCTTGATGTCGAGGCAGGTGGAGGAGAGGAGGCTGCGGGTGGAGGAGAGATAGGAGAGAGGAGGTGGGTGGAGGGGAGGGAGAAAAGGACGAGGGTGGTGGCAGAAGGAGGGGATACAGGAAGGTTCAATGGTGGTTTTTAGGGTTTGGAATGGCAGGAGAATGAGGCAATAGGTCACGATAATTATGAAAGAATATGGGAAGAATATGAGGGATAACAACAGGGTTTTATTATTATTTTTTAATAAAAAAACGAAATAATTAAAAAACACTAAACTCTCTCAATTATTATGCCACGTGGCAATTTCATGGAGAGGTTGAGGCCACCATTGAACGCCACGTCAGCAAAAGGGCTTTGTTTTATATATATATATATATATGCTATAATAATGAACGGTATTTCTGTATGATTTTACTTAACAATTAAAAGGATAGAGTTGGGTAACCTGCGTTAAGACTAACAATTGTTACTTTGTGTAGATTCACTTAGAAGCTTTGGAACCTCTAACTAGACGAAGTCTTAACCCCCTAACCTATTCATATCCTTGTTGTTTTAATAAGTGTCGTCCACCATGGGGTTGACGCTACTTAGAACAAAAAACTTTTGGTAGTTTCAGTCTTGTTTGTTCCTAAGTAACTCCTTCAGATGACCGGAGGAGATTTTTTGCAGATGATGATGATGATGGTGGTGCCTCTTTAATTGGTGTTGTTCCTTCCCAGGGAACAAAATATATAAGGACAATTATTGGGTGAAAATATAAATAATTTCCTAAGTGTTGGAATGGGATAATTAATACAAATAATCGAGAGGGATTATGTATTAAAAAGAATTAAGTGTAAATAACATATAAGGGAATAGTGGTTCAGAGTTGTGCGGCCTCCAAATTAGTATTTAACAGTAAATCACTAGAGTGAGATGACTTTACATGATATTGTAAAGGAGGAGGTGGGTAAAATAAGGGAACCAACCGCCACCACGAAAAAAAAACCAACAAACCAACCACCAATGTTATTGAAGTGTAATTTACTGTACACGTGAGATACCTGGAAAATTGGCTAATTTTAACGTTGATGGTTGATTAGATAATGATGGGCTGAATCAAATTTCTACTGAGAATATAAAATCAAGGTTAGGCTTCAGGTGTATAGTTCATCTAAAGGTGACCTTAAGTGGTAGCCCAAATGCTAATAACAAAGGTGTAGGAGATTGTGGTGGCCCAACAAATATGAAGGATCCATACAAGGCCTATCTATGTTACCTTATTAAGGAGGAGAGATGGGTAAGAAGGTAATTTCACCATCATTTTAAGATGGCATACAAAAGGTCTCATGCATAAATCTCTAACTTTTACCATTTTCTTCCTTTTATGCCCCTTATGTATAACCTTTCCTTCCAATTGTCCGGGCTCAATTTTTTTCGATCGATAGAGGCAAATCGGCAGGGGCCGGACTCAACCCGGACTCGATTTACCTACGAAAATCACAAATTTATACCATTGCGCCAAAAAAAGGGGCAGGGCCACCCCTGGCCCTTAACATCCTTCGTCCCTGATATGCTTCATTAGTATGTTGTATGTATGTGTGTTCTTGATGTTAATAGATTTGTATTCTTTTAATAAAATGTTAACTAATCAACAAAGGGATATATCAAATATACTATATTTAAGATGGGTATCATGGTTATATAACTTATAAGTATAGTATATTGTTCAATCCGTGAGACCTTTATAAGATGGGTATCATGGTTATATAACTTATAAGCATAGTATATTGTTCAATCCGTGAGACCTTTCTTTACTGTTACTAATCTAATTTTGTATGAATGGAAGTAAAACAGCTAACACTTTATTCAATCAAATCCTAATGCTTCTTACTCTTTATTTTTATTTTTATTCAAAGAGACAACTTCATGTTCGACTGTACTTGATAACTTAAATAAGATCTTATTATGTTGCAAAATTTGTTAATTCTTGGTTAAAATGTTTATGTGGCACAAAATGATGACCGAACCAAAGAAAGTTTTAAAAATAAAATATGTAAGAATCTTTTTTCCCCCTCAAATCCTAATGTGAAATCAGGCAGAGGTGTAGAATGGCATAAATATTTACATACAGTAGGTTTCTAATGCAATTTAAACTGTCATACTGTAATGTTTGTTGTATGGATATATAGGGTGGAGTGTTTGTTTCTTATATATTTTACATGAGCATTTGGCCTTTTTCATTACGTCATTTACATGATGTGGAAGAAATTAAGATTTAATTAGAATTTTCATGTATTTGATGTAAAAAATATATAAAAATCTTGATGCGTCCCCTACCTTATCTGTAGATGTTCATTTGTTCCTACATGAGCCTCGTGTAGATTTTAGACATTGGGTAAATTAACGTTAAAATTTTTTATATAAAGTTATCAGTAGTAACCAACTTGTCTAAATATCCGGTTAAAGTTGTTTAACTTTTACTTATTTCTCTATAAATTTTTGTATCGTTAATTTGATTTTCATTGTTTCGAGTGACCTATATATCACAATGATTTTTTTTGTTAATTTTGATCTGCCTGGCCATCTGTTTTCATTGGTTTTTATCTTTTTTGCAGGATATACTTAATATATTATTTATCTTAGCAATTTGGTATTAAAAATAATTTAAGTGCCCGCCACACAACATGCATCTCAAAAACAAAACTACCCGCGGCAACGCGCGGGCATACACACTAGAAATTTTATATTTGTTTTTAGTGGTTCGAATTCAATAATTCAGGGGCGGATCCAAGGGTTCCCAGGAACCCTCTCGGTTTGAAAAAAATTGAAAAATTTAGTGGAAAATTTTGAAAAATTAGTAAAAATCAGTGAAAATTAGTGAAAATCTACGAAAGGAACCCCCTGAAAATCCGTCCTGGATTCGCCACTGCAATAATTGATACCCAAGTCTCAATGGCAATCAAATCCAGAAAGATCTCCGGTTTGGGTACTAGAACACAATTCGGCACTCTCCCTCTGTTCCATATTATCATACGAATAACTTAAATTTGACAATGCAAGGTAACCATCTAAATGCAAATTATGATAATTTATTTTATAGGAACAAGTAACCAATATGATTGATGCCATAAGATAAAAAACGTGTTTAGTAAGCACTTGTTCCAAGTTGATAGGAAAGTTTGGGTTTTTCAGTTGAGACTCAAGTTTGATGCCTACTTGTGTACTTGTGAAGATGATGACAATGAAGAATTTGAGCTAGGCCTTGTGAGGTTGTCAGTTTGAATCCCGAGCCCACCCAGGTTTTCGTCCCACCCTATGTTACGCTAGATAGCTTTGCTCTTGTTGCTGCACAACGATTGTCAAGTGATAGCCAACGCTATGGTTTTCTAGGGGAGCACCCAAGCCAAACTTTGAAGCCAATGTGGGCCCGGTTAAGACAACAAAGTCTGGCCAAAGTGGGGCAATGAAACTCTCCAACTTAAAGAGTACTGTGGCAAAACACAAAGAAAGTAGTCGTAAAAAAAGAAAAAAAAAGAAAGGTGACATTGAAGCATTTGATTAGTTACTAGATACGGAGAATATGATTTAGAATTCCAATTAGCAAATGATTCCTCATCACCGCATTATTAGAGACGATATACTAGTCATGTTTAGATAGATTATTATAGTTATGGTTATCTTCATGTTTAGAAGATATATTTTAAATAAATTTAGGTTTTGTTTTATTGAACGGTTAATGAATCCTTCAAATGAGCTAGCGACAAAATTCATCAAGTCGGGATACACTTGCCTCCCAACCAGGGAAAACCTTGCCGTAGCCCGAGTACACTCACACGAAGGCATGACAGTGCGGTGAGGTAAAACAAGCTCATTTCAAGGATTGATCTAGCAATCTCCGCCAAGTCTTTCATGATCACTAGATGTCGCAAAAACTATGGAGAGGGCAAAAATCAAACCTTGGTCACATAATACACCAAGTCTCTACCATAGCATTATAACTATAATCATATAATCATAAATAACTGACATCAACAGTGGCGGATCTAGAAAATAAAACAAGGGGTAACATTATATAAAAATTATTTTAAGGGGTAACAAAAAATTTGTTTTAGGGGTAACATTCTATAAAAATACCTTAAAAAACAATTTTTTTCCACTTCACCAGGAAAATCGAGGGGTAACAGATGCCCCCCCCCTACTTCTATACTGCATCCGCCCCTGGACATCAAAGGATGTTTGACTCTCTTATTGATATCCACAATTTTAATTTTCAAAATTACTCCAAATCAATTCTTTTCTCTTTTTCCTACTCTTTCGAAACAAAGTAAAATTTACATATGATATTCAAAGGACCGGTAAATATAACACAAATAAAAAATAAATAAATGCAATAGACATCAAAATAATATCCTTCTAATGAACATAATAATCTAATCGAATTCTGCAGAATGTAATCGTCTAATTCCTCAAACAAAATAATAAACTAACAAGGGATCTGATAAATAAACCATCTAAGAATCCTGATGGGCAGTTTAATAAGATCAACTGCAAAATTAGCAAGTCCAGCAAAGCAACAGCAACAAGGGCACAAGCAACTAATTACCGATCCAATGACCCATATCACAGCACCAACAACCGAGAACACCAATGCGATCAAAGCAAACGGTAACCCGATCAAGAATCCTAGCGGCCTGCAATCTCCATCACCCATCTTTTTTTTTTTTTTTTTTGAGACGATTTAGTGTGTTTTTTTTTTTGGAGAGAAAAAGGTGAGATTTGAAATTTAGAAACCGTAACGAGGTTTATGTAGGATGAAGTTAACGTGTTTTTTTGTTTTGTTGAAGTTGACGAAAATGCCCCTGGAAAGGATTATTGGGTGAGAGGAAGTTGAAGGAAGTTTCGGGGGTGTTGGGGTAAATTCGGGTTATGGGGTGCGAACCTTTGACTTTGTTTTAGTCGTTGGTTGGAGGGGACTTTTATTGAGAACGTGGTAATCATGTTCCTGTGTAGTGCGGGTGTAGGTGAGGTGGGATGTTTTGATTTTTATATATTTTTATATTTGAAAATCATTTATATATATAGAGTAAAGATTAAATACAAATTGTTTTTTTTGGTAAGAACTGTGAGAATTAAAGGGGGTGAAAAAATTTTATTTTTTTTTTAATTTTTTTTCCCATGTGCTTAAACATACTATCTAGATGAATAATACAAAAAAAATTAAAAAATTTTTTAGTGTAATTACGTCATTAAAATAAATACATTAGTTTACACTAGAGTAATTATGTAATTACTCTACACGTAATTACTCTACACCAAAATTTTTTTTTTTTTTTTTAGTTTTCAATACTATAATACATGTTTAACAATATGGGAAAAAAATTCAAAAAAAAATAGAGTTAATAGCCAAAATCGTACCTGAGGTTTGGTCACTTTTGCCACTTCAGTCCAAAACCCAAAGCTTTTACATCTGAGTCCTTCAGTTTTTATTTTTCTTGCCAAATTCATCCCTGACAACGTTTGGGTTTTGGACTGAAGTGGCAAAAGTGACCAAACCTCAGGGACGAATATAGCAAAACCCAAACCTTTTTCAGGGACGAATTTGGCAAAAAAAATAAAACTGAAGACCCAGATGTAAAATGTTTGGGTTTTGGACTGAAGTGGCAAAAGTGACCAAACCTCAGGGACGATTTTGGCTATTAACTCAAAAAAATACCCTACTTTGATTCTCACAGTTCTTACAAAAGAAAACACTTTGTACAAGATCTTTACTCTATATATATATATATATATATATATATATATATATATATATATATATATATATATATATATATATATATATATATATACTATCTGGTTATCCCGAGAATGTCTCAAGGTTGAAAAATCTAACATGACTTAATAAAAAATGATAAAAGAAGAAAACCTGGTTAAAGCATCATTAAGATACGAACCTTGATCAGTTTTATCTACTTGTACACATGAATCACCATGCATCTTCTGATATTCATCCATCACCTAATCAACATGTGCATAACAAATTTATTGTATGACCAATTAAAGAGCGTATAAAGCCATTTAACTGGTGTTAAAACTTAAAATACAATCTATTATATACGTGACATGACCTTTCTTAAGACAACCTGTATTAGAAAGCCTCCAATTTTTCACATTGTAATAATTATATAGCAATCAAAATCAGTACCTTAGCTGACCATTGTGTTGATAACTTAACGTTTATACAACTAGGGCTAGCCACATAGCACGATTTTGTCATGTCAGACGCTGGAAGATTTCGCATGATCGTCTGCATGTTATAAAGAGCATAAAACCATTTAACTGGTGTTAAAACTTAAAATACAATCTATTATATACATGACATGACCGTGAACCAAAGTTCAAGTTTCGTCAAGGCGTGGCTAACCAACAAAGATAACATCGCATATGAGGTGCAAACAATAAGAACTAAATCGAAAGAACAAAGAAGACCATATCGTTACCTTAAGCGAAATCTGAGTTCAAATCACGGATACCGGCGTATGAGAGAAATTCTGGTTCCGTCAGCTTCCTTTAATCACAACATCAACACACCCATAATTAATAAAAAATAAATCAAATTAAAGTTTATTAATTCAAATAAAAGTCAACAAGAAACAACATGATTGTCAATTAATGATTACCAAACCAAACCCTCTCTAATAGATCTCAATTTTAAAACTCTCGGAAATTGAAAGATAAAGAACAAAGTTGCAAAATAACATTCAACCGTTTACAATCAATCAATAAAACAAATAGCAAAAAAACATCAAATGCTTAGATTGCTAGATCCGAACAAATAATAAACCTAGGTTAAATAATTCTACAATAATAATTTTTTATTATTATTATTATTATTAAATCCAAATGAATAAGATGTTTTTATAATAAGAAACAACATCGTATGAAAAGATAAAGATTTTGAAACTTAAAATACATAAAAGGAGCATTGATGAATGAATAATTTGTGATATAAATCTATTTTTTTTAAATTCCCACAAGAAACCATGTGGCACATTCAAAGGAGGGAGGAGGCCACCAATGAATGCCACGTCATCAAACACCAATTCTTTTATATATATTAATAATAATAGATATTTGAAAATCATCTATCTATACTTTCTATAATAGGAGAGTCGTGAGTGACATCAGAAAGCTGATGTGTTAAGTGGAGAGACAGGCCAACAACGTCTGTGTGATGCAAAAAGTGACGTCATTAATCAGCTTAAAATATTCAAAAAAAAATACGTGGGCCACTTGAACGTACCGCTGTTGTTCTCAATAGATGTTCAGAATCAATGGATCTGCAGTTAAGGAGCATATGTTATGCACATCTGTTGCAGCTGTTTAGGCCCTAAGTTTGAATTTTAAGAGGGAAATTTTAAATTAACGTAGGGAAACATGCCTCATTAGCTCCTTATATATAAGCACATAACGAATTCCGCCATTTCTAATTTCTAATATCAGCTTTGAATTTTCTAAACAAAGATTTTCAAATTTCCCTCTTAAAAGATATCTTTAAAACCATGTCAACATCAATGGACAATGATGAAAACCATGTCACTTTTATTCGTGATCTGAATTCAGCCAAAGATATGTGGTACATGAAGGCTCGAGTCATAAGAAAGTGGAAGACACCTTATAAGATGGAGGTGATATTCATTAATGAGCAGGTAAACTTTATAACTTGGTTTTCTTTCTTATTCTTGAAGACGGGTTCTTTTATGCATACTTTTTACCTTCTGTTTACCGATATGCAGGGTGATAAGATTCAAGGTTCTGTCAAGGCACCTTTTATGCAACTTTTTGACAGTCAACTTGAAGAAGACGGTGTGGTTGTCTTATCTAAGTTCGGTGTAGGTGAAAACAAGGACATCTACAGAGTTGTAGCACATCAATTCAAAATCATTTTTTATCATTGTACAACTGTGAAACATGTTAAGGGTTGGAAATGTGTTGAGTATGGTTTCAACTTCTTACCTTTTAAAGATATTCTTAACGGAGAAGCCAAGAATCTGTTGACCGTTGGTTTGTATTTTTTACTTTAGAACAAGCTTTAATATTCAGTTTGGCTGAACATTGTTCCTTTAAAGTTAGCAGATGTTTGGTAAAATTGTGTGTTTTGTTTTTATAGATGTTGCTGGAAGCGTCATTTGGTGTGGGGACTTGGATGTGTTTGGACGACCTCCTAATGAAACCAAACGGGTGAATCTTGATATTCAGGTGTTAGAGTAAGGATTCCTTGAAATTGTTATACAGTTTTTTCGAAAAGTATTGTATCTCCTATTCACATACCTGACAGTTAACAAAAATATTCTATTTTTAAGGTGAGTCTTATGTTTCAATAGTTGAAAACAATCATTATTAGAATTGCAAATTTAATTTCCGTAATAAATGTTATGAAGAAGTTAATCTATGATTGACTGTTTTGAATCTTATGTGGAACACATTTATTGATGTAATAAATTATCTCTAATTAATGTATGTATAGTATCAGATTTTTGCATTTGTTTTACATCTATGGTTCTGTTGTTTTGTTGTATAGGTACGACGTTAAGATGTACATTGTGGAACTCTTATACAATACAGTTTAAGGAATTCATTTCCAACATCACTCAAGAGCATCTACTGGCTGTTATCCAGCATGGAAGGGTTAGAGACTGGAATGGTAACTTATGTTTCAGTGTTGTTATTTTAAAAAGATATTAATATAAATGATGTCACTAAAGATATGTGTGTTGTGAAATTTTTTAGAACGAATTACAGTTTAAACCGATACGTATGGATCTCGCCTCTTTCTCAATCAAGAATAGATGAGGTTTTTGACCTAAGGAGGAGGTACTATTTATATTTGTATATGCAAATTTACATTTAATTTGTTTTAGCTAAGAGATGTAATTCTTTCCATATTTATGTAGTTTGATGTTAAAACAAGAACAAGAGTCTGGTTGTACTTCTCAACCCGTTCTTTCTTCCCAGACTGTTTATCCATTGCGTCAGGAATTCATAGTTGGAACACAGAAGAAGCGTGTTGATGAACTTATTGACGTTCAAGAGGTTTCAATATTTTATACGTACCTTTTATATGTGTTCAGTTTATTATATGTTTCTATTCTATAAAAGTGTATGTTATATATATATTGTGTTTGCAGCCAATGTCTTTTGTTGTGGTTGCCACCATAAAAAGTGTTGATGAAAGCTATGGTTGGTTTTATGCTGCCTGCCGTAAGTGTAACAAGAAAGTTTTAAGTAAATTAGAGTATTTGCAACATGCTGAAGAAGTGTGTCAAGCAATTCTCAAATTGCCTGCTACTGCGTTGGTTTGTCAAAAATGCCAATGTGAATGTATTTCCATTACCACAAAGTATGTAAAGCAGTAGATGTATACATTTTTTTTGTTTCCAGATTGTTCATTTCATTTCATATAGGTTTTTTAGATAAATGATGTTTTATTTGTTTTAGGTTTAAGTTGTAGATCAGGGTTCAAGATGAATCTGGTAGTGTATCCTTTGTGATGTTTGATAAAGATGTGATGAAGATCATTGGAGCTGTTGCATGTGATATTAGGGAAAGGCAGTTGAAGGAAAGCGACACCAACAGTTTGCTGCATGAGTTGTCTCGAATCGTTGAAAAGAAATTGGCTTTCAAGATTGATGTTTCTGATTACAATCTTACAAATGAGTACCATGTGTACACTGTGGTCAAGATTTGTGATGATCCTGTTAGAATTGAAGAGTTGGTTGACGGAAATGAGAATGTACATGATAATTCTGGTGAGGTATTTATTCTAATTATTTTGTAATAAGCATTTATTTTCAATAGACGTTCAAATCTGTTATGTTTATTTGTATATGAGCACTTTTTAGGTCACTCAGGAAGTTTGTGAAAACAAATCTGTTAACCTTTTAGAATCATCGCAACTTGGGTTTCAAGTTACTTCTAAGGTATGTATGCCTTTGTGCAAGTATGTCTAAGTTGTTTTTACAGCTTGTATTGTTATGCAACGTTTTATTAGCTGTTTCGTAATTTGTTTGAAGGATGTTGTATGTGTTGATGCCGTTGTGGATACTGCCACAAGTCCCAATGAAAAAAGAAGAGTTGAAGATTGTGGTAATGTAAATGTTGGTGAGCAAACTTCTACCAGCAAAAGATTGAAGAAGAAGCAAGCTAGATTGAAAAGTTAGGAACTTATAATTAACGTATTCTAATGTGTGTTTAGTTTTTTCAGTTATAAGTTTTTGTTAACATCTTTGAAGTTCAAAGATATGTATGTTAATTGTCTACAGACTGGTTTAACAACTTTGGATGAATATATTTTAGTTAACAGCTGTTGTTTAACATCTGCTGTGGCAGTGGATGATGTTATTTTAATTTCATATGTTTTAACTTCTGTTATCCAATATCTGTTTAAACAATAGCGTCTCGAGTATTTTATACTAGTTGAATATTAAAATTTTCAATAGTTGTAGGACCAATTTAATAGATGTTGATAGACAGTATGGAACAGATGGTTATAATAACTTAATGAGTTATATGTAAATATTCAATTTATTTTCTTTAAAATATTAGTTACAATGAGTAAATTTCACGTCATTTTTTAAAAAAGTTTGTCATGGAAATATTATTAATTTAAAATATAATAAGTAGTCAATAAAAACTATAATTACACGTTTTATAAATGCTGATATTTTTGTAGAATTTTTATTGCTATAAAATATATGCTCATTTTTTAAAGTTATAGGAACAATAAAAGACTTCAAATCATTTGTAAGAACAATAGTTTTAATTGTTTAACTAAATAAAAAGAATAATGTGTAAATTTATGGTATCTTTCCATCTAGATCCTTCATCTGTACAGTGGCCATCAAAGACTTTTAAGGCTGTGGCGACAGTTTGTAATTATGAATTTGAAAAGACTATTGTAAATTAAATTTATAGTTATTTCGTTAGATATTGATTACAAGTTAAGTTTTACAAAGTTTGTTTTAAAACTCTGATTATATCATCCTTCAGTTGAAAATTGTAATGGATCACAGTTGTTTGACAACATCTGTTGACAAGTCATCAAATATTGTATACCTTGAACTTAGAATAGGTTTCAATACGAAAGTTTATTATTAGGACATTGAAACTAATGATAATATTCATACTAATAATTTAAAACATAATACATTGTGAATAAAAACTATTATTACACATTTTAATAATACTGATCTTTTTAGGTATTTTTATTGCTATAAACATATGTGTTATGTTAATAATATCTTCTGTTACGGTAACATTATTTAGTTGTTTCTTAATACCGAAAATGATTTCATCTACCGTAAATAGCTGTATTGTTACGTAAATTTCTATCTACAAAACTCTTATCTGTACAGTGGGCATCATAGACTTTTATTGAATTTCAATATCTGTTGACAATTCAATAGATGTTGATAAACACTATCAAACATATGGTTATAATAACTTAAGTGACTTATATGTAAATATTCAGTTTAGTTTCTTTAAAATATTAGTTACAATGAGTATATTTCATGTCATTTCATAAAATAGTTTGTCATGGAAATATTATTTACTTAAAACATAATAAGTCGTCAATAAAAACTATAATTACATATTTTATAGATGCTGATATTTTTGTAGAATATTTATTGCTATAAAATATATGTTCATTTTTTAAAGTTATATGAACAATAAAAGATTTCAAATCATTTGTAAGAACAATAGTTTTAATTGTTTAGTTAATACAAAAAGAATAATGTGTAAATTTATGGTAACTTTCCATCTAGATCGTTCATCTGTACAGTGGCCATCAAAGTCTTTTAGAGTTGTGTCGACTGTTTGTAGTTATGAATTTGAAAAGACTGATGTAATTTAAATTTATAGTTATTTCGTTAGATATTGATTACAAGTTATGTTTTACAAACTATGTTTTAAAAATCTGGTTACATCATCCTTCCGTTGATAATTGTAATGGATAACAGTTGTTTGACAACATATGTTGACAAGCCATCAAATTTTGTATAGCTTTGAACTTAGAATAGGTTTCAATACGAAAGTTTATTACTAGGACATTGAAACTAATGATAATATTCAAACTAATAATTTAGAACATAATACATTGTGAATAAAAACTATTATTACACATTTTAACAATACTGATTTTTTAAAGTATTTTTATTGCTACAAACATATGTGTTATGTTAATAATATCTTCTGTTACGGTAACATTATTTAGTTGTTTCTTAATACCGAAAATGATTTCATCTACCGTAAATAGCCGTATTGTTACGTAAATTTCTATCTACAAAACTTTTATCTGTACAGTGGGCATCATAGACTTTTATTGAATTTCAATATCTGTTGACAATTCAATAGATGTTGATAAACACTATCAAACATATGGTTATAATAACTTAAGTGACTTATATGTAAATATTCAGTTTAGTTTCTTTAAAGTATTAGTTACAATGAGTAAATTTCATGTCATTTCTTAAAAAAGTTTGTCATGGAAATATTATTTATTTAAAACACAATAAGTCGTCAATAAAAACTCCAATTACATATATAGATGCTGATATTTTTGTACAATTTTTATTGCTATAAAATATATGTTCGCTTTTAAAAGTTATAGAACAATAAAAGACTTCAAATCATTTGTAAGAACAATAGTTTTAATTGTTTAATTAATATAAAAAAAATAATGTGTAAATTTATGGTAAGTTTCCATCTAGATCATTCATCTGTACCGTTACCATCATAGACTTTTAGGGCTGATGTAATTTAAATTTATATAGTTATTTCGTTAGATATTGATTACAAGTTAAGTTTTACAAAGTCTGTTTTAAAAATCTGGCTCTATTATCATTCAGTGTAAAATTGTAATGGATCACAATTACTCTACTTTAATTTCCTAGTTATACTATGTAATACTAATATATACTTTCAAAACCTTCATCCTACAACTATTAATCTAATAACTTGGAAGGTTTGTGGATACATTCCTACCTTACCAAACTCTCAACCCTTCTTGTAATTCGGATTTATTCCATACAAGAATGGGAAAATCCCTTATCTAAGAACCATGCTTGATCCATAAGCAAAGTGGTCATGACATGAAACTCTTTAAGATGGATTCACATTCTTAATTTAACTCTCACCATTCGAATCACCTTCATGGTGGTTTGGTGCTTGGTTACTAACTCTAACTCTTGACCATCCGAATCACCTTCATGGTGGTCAATGTTTTGGTTCGCCTTAAAGGCAATGCATGACTTTCTTGAACATATGATTCATTCTTCCGAATCTAAAATCCATTCCTTTTCAACTCTAGAATAACAAGAGCTAAATCTTTTCCTCCCAAGACTCTTAACGGGAATATAACTAAGCGCACCCTAAGGTGAGTTCATACTTGTCCCCCTTTTCTCTTTATCTCTTTTGGTGCTCAACATGTATCATATGCAAATACACTAAATGCTTTCATATACAGATGTTCAATCTATTAAACATGCCTATATGCCATTGCCATGCTAGAAATCAAATTCTAAGATACAAGAGCCTTAAGCATAGAACCTGCCTTAACATGTATAGCGCTATAGGAGTAGCACACCGCCCTCTTGGGGTCATTGTTAAGTTTTCAACGGTCTATCACGACGGTGTTAGGATACGCAGTGCAAACAAGGGATTGATTATGCCTTTTATATGATTTGTATGTGCAAACTATAGCATGATGATTTGAGTAAAACATTTTATTATTACGTATGTATTCAAAAACTAGTATGCTCACCAATGCTTTATGTGTTGATAAGATATTTTATACATGTTGTAGGAAATGTTTGATGCGTTGATTCAAGAAACTCATTAGGGTGGACTTAGATATTAACGCCTTAAATTTTGATTATTATGAATGTTGTAATTTCTATTTGAACAATATGTACTACTTTGCTTTTATGTTATGAAATGGAACCATTTAAATTATATTATCGCAAATCTAGTGTCATGAAGTCTTTGAACAATATATCACATGTCGTGCCTCGATGTATTCCGCCATTAGTTGGGGTGTGACCGTAAGTGAGTTGTAGTTCATGAGTTGTACATACATATATACACATCTGCATGTATAGGTAATAAGGTGGACATATGTAGTTTGTTAAACACATGTGTGTATGTATGTAATGTGTCGTGTGTGTGTGTGTGTCTTATAGATGTAGGCACGTTTGTTAGTTAGTTGTAACACTTATTTAGGTATTTAGGATTTACTAGATTAGTTTGGTGTCTAGTAAAATGGATTTTTGTATGTGTTCATGTATAGTCGAACCCTCATATGTGTGTGCCTAGGTTTGGCCGATCATGTGTATCTATACATGTACATAATTATGTTATTGAAAATCTTAGTCATTCATGGTAATAAGATCATCTTTCAAGTGTTAACATGGTGTGATTATGATTCTAGTGTGCCAATGACATGAGGAGTTGCAACAATAATATTTATCATAGTTGTTAATACGTGTGTTAATTGATGATAAACATGTGTTGCCGGGTGACATTAACTCATGTCAATATATGTTTGTGTCTCTAGACAATGTTCCATGATTTTTATGTGTTATTTCCATAGAACATATTGTAAATTTCTTGGATTTAGAGTGGAATTGTGTAATTTCTCACTTGGTAGTGTCACGTGTATTGTTATTTGGTCCGTACATAGAAATTGGATATCTGGTTGCTCTCTGTTGAGTGTGTGATTGGCTTGATTGTTCACTGCCAATTGTTTCGGATAGTTCGGGTGTTGTATGCGTAGACGGATAATCCATTGAATTTTTGCAATAGTCTGGGCCTTACTAGACCAGGGATGGTATAGTAATTGCTAAAAATGTCTAATATGCACATGAAATGACATTATTAAGTAATGTGTGTACGGATCTTGACCTGATTGGTTGACTGGTGTCACACATTTGTACCTGCAGAAAGGTTCACCAATGCCTTGAAAACGCGCCTGAACAGAGAATGACGGAGACTCTTAATTGAGAAGCACCCCAAGCTATCCAGACCCCATTGCCACAAGTCCCCACCCGCCCGGACAGCAACCAACATCGTGTTTGACAGCAGCATTTCAAGCTCCCATACATCCTCAACTGAACTCGAGTTACGGATCCATTGGGATATCAACTTAGTGGTACCGTTAAACACACTAACTCTATCCAAGAACTTGGCGTTTCTAACATGTTCCAAATTGTAAAGTCTTGGGAATCTAGTGGCCAAGGACTCATCACCCAACCAACGCTCCTTCCAGAATGAGATCTCCGAACCTAGTCCCGGACCATCCGAAATAAAGATTGCAGGTCCACCCCATAAGATGACACAACTTGAGATAACTTCGTAATGCACTTCCATGGCCCAGTAATCGACATTCTACCCGGCTCAAAGTTCCATCCTCTCGACGAATGATGAATGCTCCAAATAACTTTCCTCCATAATCGTTCGTTTTCCACTTTAAGACGCCACCACCATTTTGCAAGCGTCGCAATGTTCGCCTCTCTTAAAGACCCGATACCCAGGCCCCCATATTCGATTGAAGCCATAGCATTTTCCAATGCCACCTAATTGATCCTCCCTTGCTCCGGATTAATGCCCCATAAGAACTCCCTTCGGATCTTCTCAAGTCTATCAATAACTTGTAAAGGTGCTTTATAAAGCGAAAAATAGTATGTAAGGAGTGAATTTAACGCCTTTATAAGTGTAATCTTTTTTGGGACTAATCTTGTCAATAATCAAAAGTTGGAGGATGTTAAATGGTTTATTTTATTTTAGTTGGAAGATTAAGATTTACATTAGTTTTATTTGATAATTATCTTATTTGCTAATTCTAGTCTAAGTAGGTTTCTTGCGCATCAAGGATTGTTTAGTATAAATAGGGGTTATGTTTAGGTTTTGTGTACCTTCAAGTGTAATTAAATAGTTTTTTCTTGTTAAATATTTTGTTTGATTAAGTTGAAGAAGGCCTGGTTTCCAACAATTGGTGTCAAAGCGGTTTATTAATTTGGGAGATTTGTAATTATCGTCAGATTTTTGGCGATTGATTCTGAAACGACAGTGACAAATTAGCATTAAAAGGGTTCGGTTTATGAATAAGTGGCAATATCGGCGATTGACAAAGGTTTGAATCAGATCCGATTTACAACTAAAAAGGACGGTGACTGTTATTGAAAGTCATCAAGGTTCATCGGAATTCTCAACTTAGTGAAGGTTGATTTGTTTCTATCTTAAAACAACTTGTTGTTCAGCAGCTAGCACATAGGAGGATTAATTTGGCAATTAAGTAAAAAGATTTTATTATTAAGGAAGTATGGCTCAACCCGGTAATCAAGCGTTGGTTACTGTTAAGGAGAATAACAGTATCGCTCTTCAATACCAGGTGTTATTCTCAACAAACTACACGGTGTGGGCAAGGATGAGGGTTATTTTCAATGTTCGCGGGGTGTAGGAACAAATTGAACCGGGTACGGTTGAGGATGCCAAGAAGAACAATATTGCAATCGCTCTCATATTTCAAGCTATACCAAAGAGCAAATTTTGCAAGTTGGTAATCTCAAAACCGCAACGGAGATGTGGGATGTTTTAAAGACCTGCCATTTGGGTGCAGATCGAATTAGAGAGGCAAGACTACAAACTCTAATGGCAGAGTTTGAAAACCTGAAGATGAAGGATCAAAGTGCCATTGATGATTTTGCTAATAAGTTGTCTGGATACGCCTCTCGAGCCGCCTCACTTGGCTCGGTTATAGAAGAAACCAAGCTAGTTAAGAAGTTTCTTAACGAATTGCCGAAGCGGTATCGGTTCGGTATGGGATTGGTATCGGTTCGGTATTCAGGGCAATATGCTCATCCCTAACGTGCGGTGCCATACTTTAATTAAAAAAACTACTTTCTTCCTTGCTTATTTAAGTATGTGTCGGTATAAATTCAAGTTGGTTTACGTTTCGACCTATTTTTTCGCAAATGAATCGGGTCAATTTAATGCAACTTCGTTCTTATTATTATGTACATTTTCTACTGGTTATAGACGCAAATTTTGCTTGAAAGCTAGTCGGGCCAGATATAATGCATTTTCATTATACCACATAAATTAAAGTTATTTTACGTTTCGATACCGCCACAATGCGCGGCATGTAAAATTACTAGTTAATCTACATTTGGCGTTGGAGGTAAAGTGTTCGACTTATCTAGAAGTTTTGTAACACTTTATTTAAACTGTTGAAGGTTTAATATGTCTTCAAGATTAATTCCCTTCAAGTGATGTCAATGTGGAGAACTCCATTGAAGACCTTGATAAACTTGAAGAAGGTAATTTTTCATTTTTTTTAAATAATGAAATGTTTAGTATATCACATTTACAAATTTGTCCTCCTATCGTCTATTTAATTGTTTTTATACTTTGTAATGATGAGAAAGTATCGATCGGGTGAAGATCAATTTGACACATTGAAATTTACAGCCTATGTCTTATGCTTGAATGATAAGTTGTGAATAGTTATGATGTTTTGGTTTAGACTCTTGTTTGAAGTTTAAGTGCGTTGTATTAGAGTATTTTTGGGTTTTCTATGTTTCGTTTGGATTTAGGTTGTTTGGTATTATACTATGTCAAAGAATTCTGTTGTTTGAACACGTTGCTGCCCCATAACATACCACGATCAATCAAAATTGGAATTATAATTTTTTTTTGTGTGTGTTAAATTCGGTTTATTCGGTCAAAATAAAGAAATTGAATGGGATTCGGATTCAAAGTTGGTTTTCGATTTAGAATAGTTTTTTTTTTTTCGATTCAAATAAACTGAAAACCGAACCGACGAACACCCCTACCTATCCTAAGAATCGAAAGTACTATATTTATTTATGGCTTAAATTACACTAAATCTACTTTTAGTGGGGTTCGAACTCTTGACCTAAAAAGGAGCAACACCATAACTTTAATGACTTTGTCAATTAAACCCAACCTACCACCCACCAAAAGTGTTATACATAAGTGAATAATTTTTGAAAGTGTAATTTCCAAAAACTTAAGGATACGTGCCATCCATCTACCACGTAGCTACTTCCATGCATAACTTCCAACTATAGGAAAACATGGGCTTACTTGCATTCTTATGTTTATTTTATTTCCTTTAGTATTATTAGTAGTAATGGGTTAGTTTGTTTGTGACAGTTCTTTTTATTTCCTCTTGTAAGCCTATAAAATGGCACCACTTATTTGAGTTAGTTAGGAATGAAAATGAATTAAGAAATGTCTCTCTTCTCTTGTATTCTGGGAGCTTGACCCCCTTCTAAGGGTTATCTATCTTGGGAGATTAGCCTCCTCTAATTGGCTTCTATCATTTGGTGCTTTTATTCCTGAATTCACCTCCATCATGACCTCAAAAATCGTGTTGTTGCTTGATGAATTGTGGGATACTATCGAGAAAAACCAAAAACGCCTCGTCAAGTTTAACACTCGCCTAGGTCTACCTCCACCACCTCCACTGCTCGCTCGAGTACCACTTCCTAGACCGCCGCCCAAACCATTTGCCCCCAAACCATTCTTACATCAAATATCCTCATCCGCATCCAAAAAACGCACCATTCGGCACCAACAAACGACCTACAAAACCAAACCCGAACGACCATTTTTGACCACCTCGTCCGCACCAAAAACCTCACCCAAACCAGCCCCCAAATCAGCACCAAAATCACCCTCACATATCACCATTCAACACACTAAACCAGCCCCTAAAACCACACGCAAACCCACCAAACATGGCACCCACCACAACCGGTTCTTATCCTTCAACAACGAGGCTCCAAAGGCAGTCAAAAGACGAGAATGGAGGCCATCATGGCCAACTCGTTCCGTTCTTGAGGACAAGAACGTTTTAAGGCGCGTGGGAATGATACGTGCCATCCATCTACCACGTAGCTACTTCCATGCATAACTTCCAACTATAGGAAAACATGGGCTTACTTGCATTCTTATGTTTATTTTATTTCCTTTAGTATTATTATTAGTAATGGGTTAGTTTGTTTGTGGCAGTTCTTTTTATTTCCTCTTGTAAGCCTATAAAATGGCACCACTTATTTGAGTTAGTTAGGAATGAAAATGAATTAAGAAATGTCTCTTTTCTCTTGTATTCTGGGAGCTTGACCCCCTCTAATAGTTATCTATCTTAAGAGATTAGCCTCCTCTAATTGGCTTCTATCACTTAACCATTCGTATGATTATTTCTTGTTCTAATATATAGTGAAAGTAAATATGTTATTACTAAATTACACGACAGGACAAAATGAACACTTTATTTTTCAGCTAATATACAAGGACTAGCTTTTATTCTGGGAGCGTCCCGGGGTTAAAATATCTAATACTAGCTTTTATCCCGGGAGTATCCCGGGATTGAAATATCTAATATAACATAATAAAATATCTAATATGACAACATAATTAATGATTTGCAAATACATGATTAATGAATATTATTATTATTATTTATTTTAAACAAATTTCTGCCTATGAAGTTATGTTTATCGTTTGTGATTTATTAGTACAGTAAAATATATTTGAAAACAGAACCCCACAAAAATAGTTGTTTTTTTTTCTCCGTTTTTTATATAGCACTATGGTACTCATTGGAAAGATAATAAAACGCTCGTTAATTTGGTGTAATTTTTTTCTTTAAAAAATTTCGTATATAAATGACATTAACGTTTAAAAGTTATGGAAGGGAACATTAGAGATAAAATTTAATTTTGTTTTTAAATTCTTATCTTTTCCTAAAATAATTTATAATATATATAGATTTATTAAAAAAACTCAAAAATTAAAAAATCCTACATGATGCCACGTGGCACATTCAAGGAGGGGTTGAGGCCTCCATTGAATGCCACATCATCAAAGTTCAATTCTTTTATTATAAGTTATAGATTATAGATGACATAATAAAATATGTAATATAACAACATAATTAATGACTTGCCAATATATGATTAATGAATATTATTATTATTATTATTATTATTATTATTTATTTTGAACAAATCTCTGCCATAAGTTATCATATTCAAATATAAAAAAAACGAATCTCTGCGCCGGGGTATAAATCTAGTACCATTACAAAATATTATATAACGTCAAATGAATTCGGAAGTTTGTAATCGAACATTCTAAAAAAAACTAACATGAAATAAGAAAAAAAAGTTCTTTATTGAAATAGTATTATAATAAACATACATATATTTTAGTTACATACTATATAATTTTTAGTTTATGATGGTGCACATATATTGCAAATATCGAATGCATTAGTTTAAGGGTTATGTGATCGTTAAAAAATTCATGGGTATATGATTGGGTATATAGTTCGGGTATTTGGGTATGTGGTTTCGGGTAGCCGGATCGGGTATCACCTAATCGCAGACCCGACCCAAACCCACAATTTCTTTTAAACTAATCTCAAACCCAACACAATACATGTCTTTTTTAAACTAATCTCAAACCTGACACAGTACCTGTCGGGTTTCAAAAAATAATCGTTTTTTTTCTCCGTTTTTTATATAGCACTATGGTACTCGTTGGAAAGATAATAAAATGCTCGTTAATTTGGTGTAATTTTTTTTAAAAAAAAAATCTCATATATAAAAGATATTAGCGTTTAAAAGTTACGGGAGGAAACATGAGAGAGAAAATAATGAAGGTTTTATATTCATTTTAGTAGATTAGATTTTAGTATATTTTTTTGTTTTTTTTAATTGGTCTATAGGTGCCACCTCACATCCTACATGACACATTTCAAACGAGAGATTGTCTTAGTAGATAACATGTAGGATTTTCCCCTTTGAAATATATCTATACTATATTAATATGCATATATGAAGGGCAAAAATGGTCTTTTTACACACTTTGAAATGATACAACACTTTAAAGCATGATGTACAATAGTTCACTGCACAAAACTCTTAAGCTTTTATGGGGTGCAAGTTGTCATGCATCAGGTACAAGCCTATAGTGCATAAAAATAAAAACACGGATATACATCTAAATTAGGGTTCCATTCATCATATTACACGCTTGAAAACCCTATCCGCCTCCTTCTTTCTCTGGAGATACGAGAACATCACTGCGATTTCACTACCATTCCACCGAATATTTCACATACAGGTCGCTCACTGTATGTATCCTGTTAATCTCTGTTTGGGTTCCACATACAGGTCGCTCACTTGATTTTTTTGTTAATCTCTGTTAACTCAACTGTTGTTTTACTTGTTTCACATACAGATCGATGAAGATTCCAACATTTATCAATGGTATGTGACACTTTTTTCTTATTCTGAACACTATTTGGTCATTTAAAACCCAAACAGAGATTAACAGGTCGATTATGATGTAGATCTAGAGTGATTGACGTTTTTGCTGCAATGGAGGAGACGATATGGAACAAATCTGGTTCGGTAACATCTATGCTCAACAATTGAGGTACGAATTTCATTAATCTATTTTTATTGTCGGATTTTGTGTCATTTTAGGGGTTTGGTCAGAATAAGAGGCTTGGTTTAAAAGAAAATAAGATGATTTGTTTTGTATTTATATTTATATTTTAACAAATACAAGTTAATTTGTTCATTTTATATATAAATCTTGAGTTTTTTCCTGTTTAGTTGTTACAATGTTGTTTTTTACAGCTAGATAGGGAGGTTTAAATTGTTAGGTTTGGGTTGTGATGACTTCGGGCTATTCGAGAAGATAGAAAACTGAGGTTTTGAAAAGCGGCTCATCTACAAAATGGGATACTGAAAGAGAAGCTAAGGCAATAATGTTAACTTGATATACTAATGTGATTGATATGCTGAGAATTTTTAACCTCATTACTCATTTCCAAAATAATGTAATTAAATCTATGTTTCCATAATGTTGTTTACCAATGATTATAGCTAAACACCCATATAATTAAAAAATAACTCTTTCAGTACATTATTACGAGTTAGTTATATATTTGTCCTGGTGTACAATTTCGTGCAACAATTGGTTTATTGCCGCTAACGTTTGCTATTCTTTTTTTTTAACTAACCTTTAGTAAAATCTTATCTTTTCAACAGGAAGTTGCAAGCAACATTAGTGGGAAAGCTGCCTACTTAGCATGGTGGAACTACGATGATTTCAGTTAATATATCTGGTATGCATGTACCACAAATTATTGTATTCCAGTATATGTTTTGGGCTTATACTATCATATTAACTTCATGTAACGTGCATGCTTTGAGCTGAATTGGCCTGTGAGAAATGGATCACTATTTCTTCGATAGCCCGTCAGGAGAAAACGGGTTGTTCATTGCATGAATTTGTATTTCTTTGTTCTGTTGCCAATCGTGCAAGTAACTTGGAAAATCATTTATTTTGAGCATTATCTCATTATACAAAGTCTCATCTGTTACGTGCATGATACACAACACAAGGACCTAGCATTTAGTGTTTATACTTATCTTGTTTTTAAATTTTTCAGATCTATTTTATAGGTATTCAATATGGTACACTCTTCTTATTTTGGTGTTGTAATGGGTGCACGAGCTCGATTAGGCGAGGTATGTAGGATGATTGTTACCAGGAATTGGATGCCTAAGAGATCACGACATTAAAAGCTCCTTCAACTTTCTTACAAAACAGGTTCAATTTCTCATTCACTGTATACAATAGGATAATTATTGCATCACCAAGCAAAAGGGGGATAAGGTGGCTTTTAGTTCTTTGATGTATCAATTTTTATCTATGTACTCCAATGGGTCGAGTTGGTTAGTGAAACTGACTTTCTTATATAATAATAGGTTCGTTTAGCCTGTCGCCTAGACGCAAAGTCGCTTGAAAAGTTCACTAGATTTTGACCCATATAAAATCAAAGTGCTATATTTGGACGGTTTTATTTTCAGCAGGTTCTACTTTTCAATTTATATAATATGCAACATTAGTGGAACCTCAGTCATCTTTAATATACATTGAATTGAAAGTCCTTATGTTCTGCTCCAACCACCAATTGTGGGTTTTGAAATGAAAGTCCTTCTGTTGGTATATTGGAGTTTGTACATGAAACTTTATTGATTGGTACATTCAATTGGTTGGGTTTTCTTTTGTTTCTTTGAATCTTTTTTAAGGCAAACAAAGGAGAAAATAATTAGAAAATTGATGCAAATTAACTATGTTGGTTATTTATAGGTTCATATAGTTATTACGTATTGGGATTTTTTGAGGATATGTTTTTAGTTTAATGGTGTTTATATCTTGAATCTGTTTTTAGAAAAAGTAATTTCATCAAGAGTTTCAGGATCCGATTGAAGGATAAAGATATGTGCCATTAACAATAGATTTATATCCAACATGGTGGGGACCTTGTATTTTGCTGGCTCAAGAATTTGAAATTCTATCTGTGTGATCCGGTTGATTTGGTGAGTACCCATTAGTTCATTTTAGCTTTATATTTTTTTTTTAATCTTTTACTTTAGGTTATGTACACGTACTTGATGGTCACCATTGCACTTGCTCTTTTAATCCTGCTGACTTCCTTTATAAGTATGAAATTTATATATTCACATTGAATTTTATATTTTTTTTGTTACTTTTTTGTGCTCCTAGATAAATTAGAAAGTCTGTTAATTTTTTTGTTTTCAAAACTAATTCAGATGCGGGGTGTGTCGGCAAATGAGTGTTGTCGTAGCAGCACATTCATGTTAGATTGGAGACGATGGTCAAATAACCCTATTCTTTTGATCAGTATTACATTTTTTTTTCTTTGAAATTTTGAGCGAAACATATAAAAAAGAAATGGGTCAGACAAACCTGTTGCCACAGTTGTTTCTCCCCTTTTAATTTTTTAATTACTACATGCATTCTTAGAAACCATCTATATGTTATAGCTAATTCATTATGTCCAGGTAAGCACATGTTACAAAGTACACCCATTTGGTGAAATCTGAAAAAAGCAGTTTGTACCATTGTACTGTTAACATACTGCAAAATTACATCTGGTGAGTCAAACCCCTACTTTGGTGAAAAAGGTTTTAGCAGCTGAAAAAGGGCTTTAACAGTCTGAACCATTTTAGTTTTAACATAGCCTGAACCATTTTACTTTTAACTTAGACTGCAAAACTACACCTATCTCTCTGAAAAAGGTTTTATTTATGAGTGTGTGTAGTGGTGGGGGGTTATGGGTATATATCATGTGTGTGGCATCATATCATTATAGTTTGATTTTTAAAGGATGATATATCATGTGTGTGGCATCATATCATTATAGTTTGATTTTTAATTATATTATATTTTTTGTGGGTCTTGTAAAAGGATGTTTTTTAATTATGCTATTTATTTATTTTAATTGAAGGCTCTTAAAGATCTAACGCATTTGACTCCAGTACGATGATTTAATATTGCACGACACACAAACACACCAACTTTTCTTTATCATGTCTTCAAGGTTTGTGAATGCGGCAATCAATCTAGGAAATAACTATTTAAGCACTTTTGTAAGCATCATGTTAGATTGTTAGATGGAGACATTAATTTCTTTACCTGCAGGTAAATCTATTATTATTGTTAGTTTGTTGACTTGGTCAACTCTTTGACTCGTTTTTCATATTTCCCAGAACGGGATAGTTATGTGTGATATATTAGATTTTGTAAGATTATATTAGATTTTGCACATTTGATACATGCTCCTTCGGTTCGTTTACAGTTTTAGCAACAATTGAACAAGGATATGTTGGTGGTGTTAACTTATAGCTTCATTTGTTTTTGTAGGTTGAAAAATGTTGAGACAATGGAGGATAGTGGTGCACCTATAGATGCTGATGAAACAATGGAGACAGACATCTGATAAATGTAGTTCTCGAAAGATTATTGCGAGTTTAATCAGTTTATTGTGATTAATAAGTGGCAGTGGAAGCAACTAATAATAACCATAGTACTTTGGGTTTATATCCAAGTTTACAGCTTTAAATTTGAGTTCTTTTATAAATGATTGTATTTGCTTGAATTTGAATGTGAATTTTGCTACATGCTTAAGCTTAAGCAAATTGACAATGAATCTGCATGTGACAAATGATGCTATCAATCATGAATGGTGTCAAAAAGTTCATTTAGAAAAAGAAAAATATCAAGGAAATATAAAATAAATATATAGAGTCGATATGAATCGGTTATTAATGATAAATTTGTTCTGGTTAAGTGTTGATGTGTTGATACAATAATAATGTTTTTAAGCGATGGTCTAATTAGAAGGGATACACGAATGAGTTTTCAGCGTATATATGATGGTTTGGAACTATAATATTGTTTAGGCCTTCATGATTAATTGAGCTTTGTAATTGAAACCATCGCTTGTCGGTTTTTTTTGGTTATATGGACTTATTATTGAACAAAATTTGGATCATTAGGCTCTGAATTGAAAGCTCAATTACGACTAACCAAGATGATAAAGTGTATGGTCTTCAACGAAAGTGGCTCTATCCCCAATCGCTGAATGCAGACTGAGTATAAATGGTCAAACAAGATAAAGTGGGTCAAATTCATCTCTCGTATAAACTCACCCCATCTCCCTCTGCGTTACCATTATCAATCATACCATTTTGAATTTATACCAAACAATACCAGTTTTTAGACTAGATATTTTATTAATTGATTTAAATACTATAATTCTTGTACGTCTACCCTTGCCACGATGACTTTCTTGAAGAATTCAAAGTACGATTAATAACTAAACAAAGAAATGATTATTAGTTGTCTGCCCTTCATCCATTTGACGTATCATTTTGGGGCCAAAATTCATCGATCATTGAACGTCTTTTACTTTTAATTCGCAGTTCTCAACAGTAGAGAGACAAACACCGTTGATTTTAGCGTAAAACGCGAAGGCTGATATACCGTTGATTTTAGCGTAAAAGGCGAAGACTGATAAATTAACGTAATTGAGTTGTAATATATTACACGAATAAGTAATCTAATAGAACTACGAAATAGTAAATCACAAAAGGATTGATAAACTAACTATAAAACCAATACCTCGTTGTAACTTGTCGCCACCGCCGCATCGCGCGGGTTTCTTACTAGTATATATATATATATATATATATATATATATATATATATATATATATATATATATATAGATACTAAGTGGAAGGGTCAAATACAAGCTATCATGTTGCGTAAAAACGGTAGGAACCAACATATGTGCAACGGTTGGTTTGGTTTTGTTATTTTCTTAAACTAAAAATTCTAATTATCAAAAAACACACTTTTTTTACGACAAGATCACCGGTTAGGCTTTTGACCGTTGATCATCCAAGTCCCGAATAGGAATCCTATGATTTGCATATTACTGTCAGGTTGAGCAGATGCCACAGTTCCCCTTGCCCCTCCTTCGCCAGGATTCGATCTTGAAACCTCCCGAGCAGGAACTTCATCTAAATGGGTAAACCTTCACACCTTCACTCAAACCAATTGTTCTAAAGATTATTGAAAAAAAAAACTGACTGGTTTCGATAGATTAGCTTATTGGTTATCGATTTCTCCCGCATATCAACATGAAACATGTGAATTGCTCTCTTACACGACATCCTACACACGCAAAAGAGGTTAGATGAAAATTCAAGAGGCCCCCACCTCACATACAAAAGAATGAAGAGAGGGACGGGTGACAGACTTTAGTTGGTCAAATAAATAAGTGATCACCCTTGAATTTCTTCTTACCTTGTATTGGAAGAGACAGGCACTAACTACATAATGTAATGTTTCATCTTTCTAGTGCTTTGAGTTATAGTAACGTGAAAGGAAAAATAAAAAAAGTATTGTCACATCACGTCCACGTATCAAGTGTGGTTTCACCTTTCACACCGACTAAGATAACTATTAACTAAAAATCATAATAATCAACTAAATTGTGCCCTCAAACCCACAAAGACCATCGCCTCTCTCCACACATCGCCCCCGCAATACCCAATGGGACGTTGTTTGGCACCACACCATCTTTCACCCTCCACAACGCATAGTCTAACTCCAAATATGTTTTCATCTTCAATTCACGCATGTAAATATTTTCATTTCATGCACAACTAATAAAACATACGAGTGTTTTATGTAAATAAATAATACTTATGTGAATATACAAATATAATTTCAGGTGTCCCATTTGTTTAAGTCATTATCGATAAGAAGAATTCTGATACAACGTATAAAAATTTCATAACATTATTCTAAAATAACATTAAGGGGCTGTTTGGTTGATTAAGTGATGAATCATTAAGAAGTCTAAATGGTTATGAGGATTTGAATCGTTAACTCAGGTTAACTGCTGAATCATTAAGTGTTGTTTTGTTGGACCTCTAAATGGTTAGTTTTTTTGTCCCACATTGGTACGAAAATTAAAAATGGATTCATTTAGTGCTTAATGGTTCAGCAACATCCCAAATCTTAATAGTTCAGCCTTAACTATTTCATTCAGACGCTGAAACAAACGCGCTAAATAAGCTGAATGCTGAATCATTCGGCGCTGAATTCTGAATCATTCAGCGCTGAATAATTCAGAGGCTCGTTAAGAGCCTTACCAAACAACCACTAAAACTATTACAAATTTTTATTTTACTTACTTTGATTATGACAGGTAATCAGCGGTAACATTATAAAATCACGTGTCTTATTAAATCAAATATTTATACACATTCTATTTTACGGAGTACGAGACGGTGATGATGGACACAACTCCGATTCAGTACTCGAATATAGGCAAGTTGCACTTTTTACGGGTACCGTTGCACAAAATGTATAGTTAATTAGTTATCGAACTTTTTATTAGTAAAATCTTAAACTTATGTTATAATAAAGAAAAAATAATAAATTGTGAATATACATTGTTAGTATAATTTTTTTAACAAACTAAAATAATAAGAAGTTGAAGTAAACTGAAGAAACAAATCTCGGCCGGATGGTTTCCGATCGGGCTTCCACAGGTGAAATCAAAGAGATTGAGAGTCACGCATTATCTTCATCTTCAACTTCAAGACATGCAATCAAGAGAGAAAAGAGATGTTGGGAACATAGTGCTTACAACTACAAAAACTATGGTTGAGCCTTGAGGCCTTGGTGTGATAGAGGATACATAGCCCATCATAATGAATCCCTACCTTATTGGGTCAGAACCATTTAGGGGTTGTCTTAACAAGTCCCCCAGTCCAGTAAATGTAGGATAAGTTATATCGCGTTGAACTTCACTATTGAGTTGGTAAATAATACCATAAATATAACAAGTATTATAAATATCAATGAGCTCAAGATGGTCAGCCGTTTATGGCGAGCCGGAGGTCAATTTTGTCCCATACCTCTACATAAACATGCTTTAACATTAATCTTAATCTCGTTACAAGCCGTGATAGCATATGAACGTGGTATTAATACCAAAAATTAAATATGACAAAAACACAACATAATATTGTCAAGTATTATTGGGATTACCTTTTCAAAAGTTTGTTAGGCATATGCAACGTTATTGTACTTATTGTATGCTACAGTGAACTACAAGAATATGTACTTATCTAAGTTAAGGTGATTTAGGTGCACCCCCACCCTATACCCTACCATACCCACCACTTTAAACAGTCATTATATGCACATGCAAGAAGACTCCACACAATATTTCATCATGCCCCACACCCTTAATCCCCAAGTCATTTCGGGCAAACAAACCTCCTATAAATCAACCACTTTGGGATCACAAATCTTGCATCCAAAAACTCAATTTTAGTGTCATGGCCTCTATTGTTAATACCTTCTCTTTTCATTTCACATTGCTAATACTTTTTTCACTCTCTCTTCAAATACATGCTAGAGAGAGCAAGTTCTTCACCAAGGTCATTCATTACCTTTCCAATTCACCAATAACATCACCGTCATCGCCAGTACCAGCACCTGCTCCTGTGCTAGTACCAGAGTTGGTTCCAGTGACAGAGCCACTTTTGGCTCCAGCACCGGCACCAGCTAAGAAAGAGTATGGTTATGGTCTTTATGGTCAAGGATCGAGTGAGTTTTCCTCGGAGGAATTCCACACGTCTTCCCTGGATGATTCAAATGATGAAACCGTTGGAGATGAGGAGGAAAAGGCAAGTCCTGTTTCTGAAGAGTTTATTTCGGAAAAGGAGGCTCCGTTTAAAAAGTCACTAAGTAGTGAGAGTTACTTTACTAGTAATAGTGGTTATTCGAATAATGGGAATGGCTACTCCAACACGATGAATGAGAACAATGGCTATAACCAAAATGGTTACAAGAATTATAGGAATGGCTACAATGGTTACAACAACTATGAGAATAGATACAACCAAAATGGTTACACCAACAATGCGAATGGCTACAACCAAAATGGTTACACCAACAACGAGAATGGCTACACCAACAACGTGAATGGCTACAACCAAAATGGTTACACCAACAACGGGAATGGCTACAACCAAAATGGTTACACCAACAACGGGAATGGCTACACCAACAACGTGCATGGCCACAACCAAAATGGTTACAACAAGCAGAATGGCTACAACCAGAATACAAATAGCAATAACTATAAAGACAATGCCAATGAATATGCAAGTGCAATGAATGAGAACAACGGATACAACAATAGGTATAGCCATAACAACAACTACTACAACTACATGAGCTTCACAAATGGGAATAATGGCTATAAAGGCAACGAATACACAAGCTCTAAACAGGAAAACAATGGCTACAACGGCGGGTACATGGTGGGGCAACAAGGATTAAGTGACACTAGGTTTTTGGAGAACGGTAAGTACTCTTATGATGCAAACAACAATATTGGGAACAACCATGAAACAAGTTATGGGGAAGAAGTGAGGGGCAATGGTGAAGGGTATTATGGAAAATAATGAGGAATCCAAATATGAATTTGACACAATGGAAGAGTATGAAAGGCAAGAAGGTTATCCAGAAAGCGATCAAAGGGTGTATGTGCCATAATAATGAAGAAATATAGTTAGTTTTATAAGTTAACACCATAATTACAATGCATATTAGAAGGTTAAAAAAGAAAGGGGGAATTGGAAGAAATAATTTCCTTTTCTTTTGTGTACTTTGGAAGATTATTATGTTGGTTTCTTTTTTATGGTTAAATTGAATGGCAAATCCAAGTTTTGTCTGTCATTTGGTTTGTGAGATTTCAGGGACTCTAAACTAAAATCTCATGTAATCCTACATCAAGTCTAGAGAAAAAATATTTCTATACGATACGATTTATTGTATCCTATGTCGGTTGTTGATTTAATAAAGCGTGTGGTGGTGCTAAGAAGCATTTTGGTCCCAAAAAGCCAAGTCACAAGACGTGCACATAACGTACATTGGGCACACGTCTGTACAACCAAATAAGCTTTGCTTGCAACTAGAAGTTGCATATCTTGTTTGTTTTATATATAAACTTATTATTTATCAAGTAAACATTTCACAATTTCTTCATCATCATCATCATACTCAGTCAATTTTACATATAGACATCGACCCTAATTTTGGTCCAGAACTACATCAAGCATGCCCTTTTGCCCTAGTGTTTTCATCAGTGCCTCACGTCTCAGGCGCAAACGCGCAATGCAACTTCTTTAACCAAGGCCTGGGATCAATTGTTTAAATAACCCAACTTGTCGGAACCAATATACGAATAAGATCCCTAAAGAAAAATATTACATCTATTATGATGCAAAAGTACATCATTTGCCATGTGAAAAGAGCAAATTCTAGCAACCACAACCTAAAGAAAAATATTACCATCTATCATGATGCAAAAGTATATGATTTGCCATGTGATAAAAGAGAGCAAATTCTAGCAACGAAGAAAAATATTACCATCTATTATGATGCAAAAGTACATGATTTGCCATGTGAAAACAGAGCAAAAGAAATCGAAGATAACTCGTTCACAATTTCAATTTTAGTTAAAAAAGGAAATCCATGTATCATAGATAATTTATTTAAAAGATGAAATCAATGTATCATAGAGGTACCATCTCTTTTGATCATTGTGACACCTGAAACAGAGATATTACACAAAAACATGGCATCAGATACATATGGAAGGGAAACAAAATCAAAATGATTCAAAAAGTTATAACCATTAATATTAATTACTTGCTTGATTTTTTTTTTAAAAAAGCGCGAGTCGCCCCAAAGAAATAGGAACTCGAGCCAAGGCACAACGCCCACCGCCCCACCGGTTTTCATGCGTGAGGCACAAGGTATTTATATATATATTTTTTTAAATTTATAGTAGCTATCTAGCATCACATAGCAAAAATACAGATTTAAATTAGCTGAGCTCTCTACATATGGTATAATATGCAAGTAACCTATATGCATAAACTAAAAAGCTACATGTACAACTTCCTAATGCACAAAACCTTCCAACGTACAGGCATCAAGCCCATTTTACGTGCGCATTTCGTACAGGTTGCGCATCACCTAGGCGCACTTTGTAAAACCCAGATTGCTTGTCGGCTAGACACTGATGTTCAAGACACATTTAACATCATCTTGAATTGCTTTTATGCCAATGTTTTAAGTAGGCAACCAACTATTAAAGACATTAAAGAAACCCATCCAACTTTTTATCTGATGAGGTGCAACTTAGTAAATTATTATTTCGGTCCAACTATAAAGATAAAAATTATTTAATGAATATTTAAATAATAAAACAAATTTTCAGACCTTTTGCAAAAATTATATTAAAAAAACAAACAAAAAATCACTATTATTATATTTATAAACCGACGCAAACAGAACAATCATGTATTACCAAAAGTAATTATTGGCAGCCACCACCAGCCGCTCCTCCCTCCCTTCCTTTGTGCACAACCACAAGCCACCACCCCCTCCCACCAAAGAGGTTCCATTTGCAGATTAACTTTTTAACTCTCGACCACCAAAATTAACTTCATATTTTAACCACAGATAAAAGTGAGTTACGGGCAGCTTTAGTTTTTGCCAATTGCCATATTGTTATAAGTATAAGTGATAACAAACTGAAAGTCGAGTGGCCTCCTGAGACTTGTGTCAAACATTAGTGGCCTTCCTATATATTTATGTTTAAATCTTTGGTATATAAGTAAGCTATGTGAGCCACTTTCGATCAGAAAGTAGAATTTCTACAAAAACGACCCGCATGTGGCAAAACAAATAATTACAGTGGTTTGGTATAAACAAATTTCGTTTTGACTCAACGTTGGAAGAGCCAAACATAATTATGTTTTTTCTAGCTTGTGAAAAACATCTGCAAGCTTGAGAGTTGCAATCTCAAAGTCGGTATACATATACAGTTACACACACACACACACATCATAAGCAGCAATAGAAATTACCTAATGTTCGTCACCATGTTCATGTCCGTGACCTTCCCAAGGATGTCTCCATCCCTAAATCACGTGAAGAAAAAAATCAATTTAATGGTATTTCAAGGTACTTATAAGTGGCCACTCATCCACAGTCATTAGAAATCACTACAAAGTTATAAACTTGTAATAGTCGTTTTTAACAAGAAAATTTAAAGCAGTCGTGTAAATACATATAAAGAAAAGTAGCCAATTCTTTCTTTTTGTTTCAAAAGACGATGATGATTGATTATCTAACCATATGCACCACACATTAGAATAGAGGGGGCACCCCCAGTAGTTAATAAATTAACTTTTGTTAGCAGCAATTTTATACGCCTAAATACCACCTAACCTTGCACTTGCAAAGATTTGAACCCACACCACTAGGTCATTAAATGAGACGATAAATTTATGCTCACCAGAACTACAGGGCCGTCTTGCTTAGCCCGATACAGAATCCAAAACCTGCAAGCATTTTTGTATCCGGTAAGCTTTTATTTTCGAAGTTAAGGCCCCCATCATGCCATCATGCAATATCAAGTCTGTCAAAACAAAACATAAAATACTTCTACACATAGGCGGATCTTAGTGTCAGAAAACCGGGCCTCGGCCCGGCCTCTTTTTTCGTTTCGTAGTGTATATTTTACCGAAAATTTGTATATGTATTGAGTCCGGCCCACCCAGATTGAGCCCGGCCCTACCATATGTTTGGTTCAAGATCCGCCACTGCTTCTACAGAATAAATAAACAAATATGACCTCCATGGCACAATACCAATAAGCACCTTATGCAAATTGCTTTTGTTGCATCTCTCCAAATCATTTATTAATCGAGAAAATCATCCTTTGTTAACCTCCATAGCACAAAACCAAATTGATTTCGAGAGCTTAAACTCATCGGATAAAGGTATAATACAAGTCTAAAAACTCGGTACTTTGTAAAAGTAAAACTAACATTTATACGACTACGAGTGTACATAAATATATGCATGTGTGAGATGTGTCATACACAACTGTTTGCATATCCAAACCGCTATCAAGACCACGGATTAGATGACATAATACCAAATACTCAACTTGTTTCAAAGAGCTGTTCCCATTTACCAAATACCAAAACTAATAACATGATCAATCAAGGAGCATACAAACCCTGAATTACATTGTAACTTGACATGATAAAGCTATACACTTACACGTTCCCATTTCAGGTATAACCTTTTATTCATAGTAATACGAAAAGATGTCACAACTGATAATAATCAGAAGCAAGAAAGAGATTTGTTTAGTCAGATCTTGAAAAAAGAAACAAAAAGACATCAACTTTACAACTCACAAACAATTAATTCACAATTACAAACACGTTGATGAGCTAATATACACAATTAAGGGTTGAAATGAAAAGTAGAAAAACGTTACCACATCATGGCACACATGCCCTTTCCGGTGATTGTATGCCAACGTTTAGGCTGATGTAAATGGACGCCTTTGTAGGTTCCATTGCCATACCCATGCCCTCCTGCCATCGAGATCGACTCTAGCCCTAAGTTTTTGGGGAAGAACTAGAGAAACGGGTTATTATTGTATAAATCTTACCCGACCCATATACCAACCCCTTGTTTTTAAAACCACAACAACAATAGAATAGCCAACCA
The DNA here is from genome assembly GCA_030844895.1 of Ambrosia x helenae. Lineage (NCBI taxonomy): Eukaryota > Viridiplantae > Streptophyta > Magnoliopsida > Asterales > Asteraceae > Ambrosia > Ambrosia x helenae. Next base: position 12,983 of record JAUTDX010002597.1, on the reverse strand, counting down.
AATCTTAGGGCTCGCAATTTCAAACATGAACATGATAACACGACATAAACTTAACAGGTTTCGTATTTGACCTGAAGAAGTTTCGTGTCGTAAACAGGTTGATACGATAAGATTTTAACAGGTTTCGTGTCTAAACAGGTTAAAGACATGTAAACATGTTAAGCTACTTATTAAAACATAGGAAAAATTACAGAAATCGTCCTTTATGTTTACCTATTTTTTCAGTAGATGTCCTTAAACTTCAAAAGTGATGAGAATCGTCCTATATGTTCTAAAATCTTTCAAGTCTCGTCCTTTAGCACTAACTTGGTTAGATTTTTTGGTTAAATCCAGTCATGTGCATTGCACATGAGGGTAAATTTGTCTTTTTACTCTTATAGGGACTGGTTGTGTAATTAACTTATACTTTTGGTCCAAAATCAAAAAAAAAAACAATTTACTCTATCTTCTCTCTAACTCTCTCTCTCTCTCTCTCTACATGTTCACAACCAACCACCCATCACCATTGCCACCATTGCCACCATCATCTACCATCACCACCATTGCCCCACCTGCCACCACCACTCCACCCACCTTCTTCCAATTTCCCTAACCCCTAATAAACTAATCTTAATTGACGAGATGTTCCGGACCATTTTTGATTGAAAACCATTACCCAACCCTTAATATAAAATAACCCGTACCCACCTTTCTTCTTGTCTGATAACAAACACACATACACACCACTTACAAAGAAAGAGAGAGAACAGAAGGATAAAGAATGCCGACCACCACCACAGGCGGTGGTAACCGGCGGCGTCCCCCTCAACAACCACTCATTTCACCCCTTCGCTCAACAATATTATAGAGAGAGAGAGAGAGAGCAGGCGGAGCAGGGAGGGAACACTGATCGAAACAGAAATAGAGAAAGAGAGAGAGAGAGTCAGGGAGACGGTAGTGACGACGAAGAAGGAAGACGACGGTGGTGACGTTGGTGGGGCAGGTGGTTGTTGTGTTGTGTTGGTGGTGGAAAAAGATGAGCACACATAATTGATTTGGGGATCTGGTGGTAGGTTGATTTGGGGATCTGGCACTGTGGTGGTCGGATCTGAAAAACAAGGGCAAAAACTCCTTTCTGTAGGTTTGGGGTTGAAAGAGAGCACTTAGAGGCGAGTTAGGGTTGTGAAATGATGAAAATGTTACAAAGGGTTGTATTTATACTCTACTTTGGTTCTCCCCTACACAAGGTCGAACCAGTTGTTTTGATCTTGGTTCGCCCCTCCTGAAAACTCATCCGACCCTACATGGGTCGAATGGTTTCCCAGCCCAATACTTTGTCTTTTAATTCACAATTTTGCCATTTTAACACATGTTAACACATTCTAACACATGAATATGCATTTCTAACATACGTCAATCATATCTAATCATATAAACACGTATGTGCAAGTTGTACATCATTTATAGAACATTCAATATTGATGCTTAATCCAACTATGTAATTTCACCAACAACGGGACTCAAGACTCGTGTGTTCGTATGTTTCCCTTAATGTTTCCCCGAATCATTGAACCCTGGACAATACGTAAGTGTAAATTGACTCCCGGTGATTCCCCGAATCATCGAACCGACTCAATTGACCCAGTCAAGTACGTTAAGTAAATGTTTTCGCTAAGGTAGATTTATATGTTTGTAAAAGTATTAACCTGTTCCGGGTGTCACACAATATAAAAAGGATACAATCAAGTAGGTTTATAAACGAACACGAACAGGGCCTTGTTTGTGTTCCTTTTTTTTTAAGGAATAACGTGTTCATGAACTGTTTATGAACACTTACCGAGCGAGATTTTTTGTTTGTGTTCGTTTGTTAAGGAAATAACATGTTCATGAACAGTTACCAAACGAGGTTTTTGTTCGCATTCGATTGTTAAGGAAAAGAACGTGTTCATCTATCTTTATATGTTAAATTTAGGTGTTGGACAAAAAGACCACAAACAAACACCAATGAACATAAACGAACACAAATAGACATTAAGGAACAAAACTGAGCACAAATTAACATATATTAAATTCCAAAAATTTCATCATGAACATTGCTTGCCAAATATACTAATCCAATTATACAAATATACTTGACATAATTTTGATCACATAGTATCTCATAAGACCATATGTAGTGGTTCAAGCCCCTTAAGGGCATTTTTTGCCATGTGGATGCCATGTCAGCATAACCATTATTAGCCACAAAATGGTGTAGTGGTTCAAGCCCCTTTCATGCCTCTTTAATCATTATCTAATAATTTACTAATTTACAATTTTTTTTTTTGATAATTTTCGATATAAAATACATTAAATATAAAAAACTTATTATTGATTTATATAAGTCGAACTTGTTAAACACAACGAAAGATAAATGGTAATATATAATAAGCAATAAATAATATAAAGAAAGTAAATTTGTGTAGTAATAATGAAAAATAAGCCGTAAAAAATTTTAAAGAATTAAATTAAATAGATATTTTAATTCAAGAATATCACTATTGAAGTCTACCACCTACTCTATATTTTTAATATAAAATATCATCTATAGCCACTTAAAATATTTCTTTAAAACCTTCTTCTTCTTCAAGCTCTTTATTCTTTACTGAAAATTTTACACAGGTGGACGTTGGCCGGCCGGAAAACTCACGAGAGTTATTTTCACTCTGTTTCTTCTTCATTTCCTTCTCAAACAGTCACAGTTCTTGAAAAGAGCAACATAGATGGCGTTCTATATTTCACGCCAGAAACAATTTTTGCCTTGAAAACGCCCGGAGGGCCGGTGTACAGCGCGTTTTCAAGCGTTTTGGGTCGAATCCACGCCCCATTACACATGGTCTAAAAACACAAAAATATCATATGAAACTTGATATCCTCTTTTAATCCACCTAAAATAACAGTTAATAAAGACATTTAAGTAATATTAATAAGTGATACACTAATATATATTAAATAATCTATCACTGGAAAATTTGAAGTACTTAAATTAAAAATAAAAAGTAAAAAGCACTAATGAACTATCGAACACAAACAAACATAAACGAACATGTTACCGAACGTTCACGGACATAAATGAACGAACACGACTTCTGTTCATGTTTGTTTGTTTAAATAAACGAAGATAATTTCTTGCCAAGAGCGAACCCTTCTTGATTCATCAGGGTCAGGAAGCCCACATCACCTAAGTCATTTTATGTAAGAAAGATTAAGAAATGATGTAATAAATTGATAACGAAGGCCAGAGCGGAGGAGCAGCCCATCTTGCTAAAAAGCAAAGAGAGGGCAGCTAGTTGCCATCGACCCTGTCCCAATCTCCGGTCAATGATTGAGTCCGAACTCACCTAAAACGGAGTAGAAGGGCAAATCTAATTGTGTTCGTTCATTTATTATATGAACAAACAAAACGAGCTTTCCGTCAAACATTTCTTGATCTGTTTGCTAAACGTTTGATTTATTTATAACCCTACAATCAAGCGGTAAAAGCAAATTTAAAAATAGTTTGAGGGTAGTGAATGCAAATTTGTGAACTCTAGGGTTTAAGCAGGGGATGGATATCATCACCTTCACCTAGATCCAATCACCACACCATACAAAACCCTTAGCATGGCCACCGGCGCCGCCGCAGCCCGATCATTTTTCCGGTCAAGCGCCGTCCGTAACGCCGCCGCCAGAATCTCTGCAGAGGCCAAATGCAAAGCGGGTCCCACTCCTTCACCCTTTCGATCCTCCACAACAAAACCCATGTCTCATCGTGTTTTCAGGTAATAATACAATTTTGGTTATTAATTATTCTTTTTATAAGGATTGTATATAAATTAATGTTTTTTTTGGTTGTAAGGTGTCCGTTGAAATGAGCGTTTGTTTGGAAACGATGCAACCGTTTCACACGGTTACTGCTTCGGCTTTGATGACGTCTATGCTGACTGTATCCCGGACCGGTTACGGTTGGCTTCCTGAAGGTATTGTCAACTCTTATCACTCTTCACTTTCGATTTTAATGTTTTCTGATTTTTTTGTGGATATGATTAGGTGTTTAATCGTCTGTGATTTCTGGTTGAAATTTTCTGAATGTGTACTTAGCAATAGTTGTCTGGTTCTATGTTGTCAAAGCGCCTAGGCGCACTCAAGGTGCATAGGCCGAGCCTGGAGCCTAGGCGCTTAAAAATGACGCTTTTTTAAATAAGGCGCATAGGATAAAATACATTTTTAGGGGTTAGGACGTTGTAGGGTTGTTTAGGACTGTTTATGCCCCATTTAGGATGTTTTAGAGGTTTCAGGCAACTTTTAGCCTGAATTTGGCCGTAAATTGGCCTGAAATTGCGCCTCACCAGTCGCAGCGCACTTGGTGCGCCTCCCTGCGCCTCAGCGCCTAGGCGCGCACCTCGTGCACTTTTGACAACATAGATCTGGTTAAACTAGCAGATAGTCACCAGTCACCACCCAAAACTAGGTAGTTAGAGGCTGCGTCTGTCGGTTTAGGCAAGCGAGCGATGTGCATGTCTGATCAGGCAGGTGCAGCCCTAGGCACAAGGCGCAAAAAAAGCACACGCCTGAGACAAGCAAAGCGCACATATGTTCAGGCTGGTGCGGCCCTAAAGACGTAAAGCACAAAAAAAGCACAGGCCTGAGACAAGTAACACACCTGTCTGTTCATGCTGGTGCAGCCCTATAGGTTACCTAGACTAGCAAGGTAAATGTTTGTGCAGGCCTGCTTTAGCCCGGTCCAGCTGTCCAGGTCATTTTGGTTGGTTTAAAATGGATTTTGGATGGTTTTAGACGGTTTTTGCTGATTCAGCAGCTTGAAACTAGTTTTTGCCATAGTTGCCAAAGGCGTAAAGCGCACTCAAGGCGCTTTGGTACCGCCTGTGGCCTAGGCGAGAAGCGCAAAAAAAGCGTGGGCCTGAGGAAAAAAAAAACGCAAATAAAAAAAGAGGGAAATCACCAACATCACTAAAAAATAACAACTATCAGCAATAAAGATCAATATAATAAAGTAGCACCATCACTAAAAACCACCAAAATATCCAAATAGCAAGTTGTTCCTACTTGAAAAACAAAAAAATAGAGGCTGTTTATATAGATCTCTATGCATAACCTGTTTAAAAAAATAAAAGATATGATTTATCTATAAAAGTTGGTAAGTAGATATTATTAATTTTCAAAAATTGGCTAAAATTTGGTAAAGGGATAAAACTTCAAAAAAAAAGTCATTGCTTTTTTTATCTAGGAGACAAAAGCAGCGGAAGGTCGCTTCTAGGAATTTCATCGCCTAGGCGAGCGCTTTTGACAACTGTGGTTTTTGCCGGTTTGTTCTAGTTGATAACAGGTTTTGGGTGGTTCAGGCGCTTTTTGTACCTTGCTTTGTTTGAGGTGCCTATGCTGCACCTTGTTTTACCTGAAAGCCTAGGTGTGCGTCTTTGACAACATAGACATAAAATATGTTTAAATAGGATTAGACTAAACAAGAGCTACCATAGATAACCTTTTAATGTTTTCTTACTCTTCAGAGGTTCTTAGATGTTATTGTGATTAAGGTAAACCATTAATTAGCATAGTGTGTTAGTAAGAATGCTGATTTCGTTCAAGTTTTGAACATCAGGTTACATCAAATAGTGTAGGATGTGTTTTTCACTTGTGTGATATCGAATACTTGGGGATTAATCATCGTCGCTTTTTGTAAAGTTTGCTCTGCAGTTAATATGTTTAAATAAACATGATATACTTTAGCTATCTGTTGTTCGTTTAAAACTGGTGGGCCGGGCTGGTTTGTTAAACTAGTCAAAATGAGTTGGTGTTGATTGTTCATTGTTGAAAAGAGTAATATATTAGCTTAAGTTTGAAACACAATAGGTCTGGTTTGGGTTCTAGCAGAACACTCTTTGGTCAAACTGTAGCCTTTAGGTCTATGTTTAAGAGGGTAACTTCCACTAAAAAACTATCAACCATTAAAATCAACCAACCAATCTTCAAGGTGGTCATAGTTAATTCCATATAAACTTTGTTGTTAACCAATTTGGCTTAGGGCTATATATCGAAAAATCCTTAATTTAATATTAGAAATATTTTTTTTAGTTCAAGTAAATGTTTTCTGCATTTTAATTTCATTTTGGGGAATTTTTTACCCCATGTGATAATTTTATTTTGGAGTAATGGAAATAAATTATCCCAACTATTGACTATTGGGCCATTGGCCAATAATAGTCCCAACTACGAAAATAACCACCAGTGGTCCCAACTTTCGACATATTGGCCACCAATGGCCCCAGTTAGTCTGATCACTAACGCCGTTAGTTGCATGCTGATGTGGCGTCACATCAACAACCACGTCATCGGACATGTGTGTTAAGTTATGACACGTAGGACGCCATATCAGCAACCCATTAACGGCGTTAGTGATGAGACTAATTGGGACCATTGGTGGCCAATATGTCGAAAGTTGGGACCGCTAGTGGTTATTTTTGTAGTTGGGATTGTTATTAGCCAATAGTCAATAGTTGGGATTATTTATTTCCATTAGTCCTTTTATTTTTTATTTTTTTGTTTTAATATTTTATTTTTTAGTTTCTCGTTTGACTCGTTGGAGATAAAACTTAACCTGGATTGACCCATTTGTCAAGAAATGGGTCAAAATCGCCATCTTTACAGTACTAATGGGGTTAACAAACTTTAGCTGTATTCATCCACTCGGCCTACAATATTGTGTTGATAAAGTTTGTACTTGCTTCTTGTAGGAGTTGATGATACTAGCTGAAGAAATCAAGAGGCAAAACAAGGATAAATTGAATTTTGTTAGGTTCACAATAACATCAATTAAACTTTTCATGAAATTTGAAAACTGTATGTTTTTTATATGTAAGTTACAGTTTCATTAATATCCAGGATAGATTAATGCCTATCATGTACAACTCTCATTGTTGTCTTTGACATGCAATAACATTATTTCCAGAGGGTTTTGTTGAATTTGTGACATTTTTTTTTTGTAATTGGTAAGTATTTGATTAGTGTAATATAAGAGTTTCTATTTATTTTCAACCAAAAAAACATAATCATCTGTTTTGAATCCGAAGCAGTAGCTTCTTTGACCTTTAAAGTCAAAAATGATGTTTGCTTTTATGAACTCAATCAGCTTGCAACAATGACTTGTGAGGGAGGATTCAGGCAAACCAGTTTAAGAAGAAGCCTCATGTTTTCAAGATTGTTTATCTGTTTGGTCTGTAATGTTCGAATGTTAGTTTGCCCTTTCGCCGAAGGTAGACATGCGAGTAATAATAGGTGAATTCAAATGCTAAGGAAGATTGGAACCTGTTATGTGGGGTCCAGTTCTTTGGTTTATAAAGTTGAAATTTTGCTTTGTGCTCATTTTGATACCAGAAGCAACATATTATTTTAGGTTTGCATAAAACAATTTAAAATATTTGTTCAGTTTATGGTCTAGGAAACAGTTTAAATTGTTGACAAGAGCAGTAGCTAGTCCTAAACCATTAAACTAGACTGGTAACCAAAACTGTGAACTCAACAGGTTGGCGGTTTAGATCATTACGGTTTCTGGTTCCATTGCTCTGTCATGTATAGCCAATATATTTGTATAGCCACATGTGCATTCATTACCTTTATATCCTCTAGATATAGTCCTAATAAGCACATATCACTACATTAGAACTTTTTGGGTGGCAAGGGCGAGGCGTGAGTCGGTTAACGAGTGTGAAGAGAGGAGATGTGGCAGGTTGTAAGTCCCAAAAACAATGGATCTACACAAATCGATATCAAACTCAGAAACACAATAGGTGGAAATAATTGATTGTGGTGATTCAAAGACGGGAACAAACAATAACCGAAACATTTAAATACTTCTATTTACCAAAGGTTTTGTGCAATTGTGAGTATACCTTCTGTTTTATGGCATGTACTGGTGGTATTCAAGAAACCAACGTGCTGGTTTTGTGATGTGTCCAGGTTTGTGTATAGCTTTACACGTGTATCTCCTCTCTCTTCTCTTTCTGGTCAAGACACCCACAAACAAAACCATCAGACCCCCACCCCATAGACTCTCTCTCTCTCTCTACTCCCTCTTTTTTCTCTTTCTGGTCATCCATATTTATCTCATAAAGAACGAATGAACGTATCCACATACATAGCCTCATCTCATCCCATTTGTTCGCCCCCCCAACCCCTTTCTTCAATGACTCCGTATCGACGCCGAAGGCCGTGTCTCGCGGGTGGCCGGACGCGAGACGAATGCTGACGATGGCATCTCTGTCATGTTTACTCTTCTCTTCTTCGCTACTGCCTTCGTACTGTTCTCATCTCATCCTGCTCATTTGTATGATGCTTCTGTAAGTATTGTTATTTTACTTTTTATTGTTTATGTGTTGTTAGTAATGTAGTTTGTGTTGGGAATTCCGAACTATGAAGATCGATCTTAAACGTGCTAAGGTTTAGGAGCGGATCTTGAAGCGGATAATTATGAATAATTAAATATGTTTATGATTTAATTATTAGGTGTAATTATCATGTCCTAGAATATTAGTTAATTAGTGGATAATTATCTAGAATCCTATACGTGTTAGGTTAGGATATATGTTAGATAATTATTATGTAATTAATTAATAGGAATCCTAGTTATAGTATAACGCGATAGGTTAGCTATATATATACCATGTTAATGGTAGGGATTGTATGAAGTTTTGAGTTAGTTTCTTCATCAATAAAACTTGTGGGAGTTAGCCATAGTTTTATGCTCGGTTCGATTATCGATTGGGACTTGAGTTTGTGTATGATTTTGTTGACTACATGAGATCTGATTAGGTTAGATTAGGTGTAGTTATGTACGATTGATGGTCGGTTGTTCCAAAAAACGTTTAATTTATAAGTTATTTTGTAAGTGTGAGGCTTTGGTGTCAGTGTTAAATGGTCGGTTATGATGGTGGATACGGTTAAAGAGGTCGACGGACCGGACTTGCTAGGGTTCCGACGAGATTCCGAGAACTGATTCCGGTTCGCATGTTTCAGTGTGATGTATGTCTCTTGGAACCCTCATAATTTCATATGTATTCTGATATAGATATGTATATGTGTGTTGGTTGTGCAGATAAAATTGGCGAACATGATTTCTGGATGTGGGTGTGTGGCTAACAAATCTACGAATCACATAAAGCTGCATCATCTGTTCTTGGTTGAAACGGCAATATCAAGCTACTGTGATTTATGATGGGGGTTGGTCTTCGTTTTCTGATCTGTTTCACATTGTATTTGTTTTTACACCTATTGATTTATTCATTTGTTTGCGTACGCTTTTGCGATTCGGTATTGGGGGTATGCATTTTTTTGGCTGCCTCAATAGATAATATCGACGATGTAGGCGAACGACATTTAATGATTTTTTTTGCATCTAATGTTACACACAGATAGATGCAGAGAGAGGGATAGAGAAGAATACGACTACAGCGAATTCAAGCGATTCTGTTTCTATTGATGTAATAACCATTTATCTTTGTTGGAGGTTTGGTTTTATTCGAGTTTTATCCATGCAAGCATTTAGTAGAAAATGCGAAATGCTCAAATTTGATAACTAATTTTCCATAATCTTTGAGTTTTTTTCTTTTTATTTGTTGTGATTTGGTGGATTTTTTGTATTACACTTTTAGGGATGAACTCATGTCTATTCCCTAAAAGAAACAAACTCAAAGATTATGAAAAAATAGATTAGTTTAAAGCTATTCATATTGTTAGATTATGACTTTGATACCTCATTCCTTTTAAGAAACATTCTCAAGAAAACAAAAATCTATACTGCAGATCTAGACTTAATTGACCCAAGTTTTTTTCTATAAATTTTGGTTGAAACGTATTAGTTCAGGTTAGCTCAGGCTTTATTCACTAAAATGAATAACCAAAATGGTTTTAGCATTATATGGATGTGTATCATAGTATCATACTAAAAGTTGCACTATGACACCTAAATTAGTAAGTTGTGGGTGTAATGCAATGCTAAAAGAACGGGTCAGTATGTAATGTGGTAACAATAAAAGGTTAAAACTTGAAATTCTACTCATATCTATATATTGGGTTTATTTAAGAGTTGCATGCTTTAACTTCTTTGATGAATTTGTGCAGTGTGAAAGTAGTATCAACTTCAAAACCATGGCAGGTTTTCTTCTTGGTGTCTCTAGAGTTTCGATAAGCTCAATGAATGCATTATAACCTAGATTCGACATTTTTTGAAATCCTAAAGGAACATGGTCATCTCAAGGTTGCTCAAACATGAGAACGTGTCCAGGTGACTTCGATTTTGTGTCTATTTGCTATGTTTGGTTATCCAAAACATTATTAATTATTAACATCAATTTATGTAACTGGATGCGATTTCTTTAAAATTTTCAAATTGAAAGTCAAAGATGAAGCAGGTTTACCTGAATTGTTTTCAAATAGAGTGTGTTACAAATTCGGGTAAAAAAAACACATAAAGTAATAATGTAATTTTATCTATCGTATTTCTTACCCGCTCAATGATATTACTTTCTTTCTCAGAGCCTAAACCAATCGAGGCATGATGGAGGGATCTCTAATGAAGATTTTGATCAAAGCAACATTAAGGTTACTTAAATTGCTTCAAACAGCTTGCATTAAATTCTCTTCCTATCATATGTGTTTAAATATCGTCACAAAAGACGTTTCTTTTTCCCAAAGGATCAAGTAGTCTGGTCGTGTAAAGTGTTGGCATGCACCTGAGTGGAGCTAAAGATAAAGAGACTCAAGTCATCAGGGGAATCGGGCAGTGATGATCTGTCTTCGATGCTCTTTCAACGGCAAACACTCGGAGGCAAGCAACAATAAGCACGGATTCCACCTCCTAATTTCCTCAACTAAAAAGGGAATTTCTTTAGTTTCTAATTGTTTTCCTTCTTATTTCCTCGACAAACGCACATGAACACAACAAAGTCCGTGGTGCATGAGATATCTGGGAACCGTGATTCTGAAGCATCTTAGTCTATAAGAGGCTACACTATTTGGTTTTCCATGACGGTTATGCAGGTAGTTAATTTGATAATTTTGCTAACCTTCTTTGTTGTCCTACTGTTGACTAATGTTTAGTACCTTATGTTTGTAAAATTATAGTGAATGGCAACTACTTATATCCTAGAACTACAACTGCGGATGGGGTATTCAGGTACAATTTATTTTTCTTCATCTCTTTGGTTTATAGTTTGAAGATCATGCCATTTCAGGTTATAATAATGTCAGCTATAATGATGATTGACAATTGATTGTTGATAAAATGTAATGTTTTTTAATTTATATTTTACAGTGGTTCCCTCACTATACACATCCTGCTTTTATTCCAGTGGCTTCATAACCTACTTTGCTGTAGAAAGATAGCAGAATTGTTGCCAACAGTGGTCTGCAAGGTGGCCATCAATGTAAAGCAGATCCACAACCTCACCAAGAGGTCTACCAGCAATTTTGTAACCCTCAATTTTAATGCAGATTATTACATCAAAACACATCTTACTCGCACGTGCCATACGATTTCAAGTTGTCCATACTGTTAATGACTCAAAATAATAACCATGTATTGGTACTACTGCTTTCGACGCCGCCGCAACGCGCGGCGGGTCATAATTTTAGTATGATATATTATTAAAACTTGTATAATCGTCTGATACAATGGCTATCGATGGAATGAAGACCGCTAGCTTTCAAACATAACATAAACATCTATATGTACTATAAGCTACTCTAAGCTGTGGTGGGGAAATCGAATATCGGTCAAGGGCTGATATTTGAGATATAGGTTATAGCGGTGGGATATCAGTGAGATATCGGTATTTTATATCATGCAGAATTTAATAATATACATACACACACACACATATATAACCTAAAACAAATTCTTATATAATACTAAATTACTAATAGTAATATTAAAGGTCAAGATTCCAATTCGCAGCCTAGAATTGTTCAATTGTTAAGTTTAGGGTTCTAGAAGTGTTATTGGGTAGTTGGCCTCTTAATGTTTATAGGCGTATTCTAAAAAAAATGAATTTTATGGCCTCAAAAAAAAAAAAAAATTTCTGGAAATACGGCGCTATCACCGATATCGGTAGATATCACCGATAATATGGATACCGATATTTGCCACCGATATTTGACACCAAATATCGGCCAAGGTCCGATATCCCACGATATTAACTGCATAGAAGCTACTCTACGGCCCAAAGCCAAGCCCACAACCTTTAGCGAGATCACAGTTGTCGGTATCACCAAACTGTAAACACCTAACAAACACTATAACAATGTATTTGATATATAAGCGTCTTGATTATCCTTACAATCTCCCCCTAGGTTTATGCTATCAAATGTTTGTTGGCAACAATCTCATTTCCGAATGGACATTACCATATCTAGCCCAAGCCTTCAATCCGATAATAGCAGTAACAGTGAGTGTGAACTTCTTAGCAAAACTTTCAAAAATTATTCATCTGACTTGATTTGATTTATGCGCAAGAACCTGACATTTAACATCTTCTTCACCAAATCTCAGCAGATCTTTAGGATCAAGAAGCCTGTATTCTACACTCCCTTACAAGGTATAGAAACATCGTGTAGATATATGAATATATGATGATAGGCCCAAAACTCAAACTCCCTTAGAGTTCATCAGGAAATCTCTTGAGGGAGAGGAATAGTCTTGGTCTTCTTTGTTGGAGGCCACATTACATTTTCCACTGTTCTACCTGTATAGAATCTCTCCCTCCTGACTCCATAGTCAATTGCTTTAAAATTCCAAAACAATGTCTCCCAAAGGAGAAAGCCATTGTATCCCCAATACCATATCATAACTTTCCAAAGGAATGACCATCACATCTGCTTCAAACCACATCCCTTGCATCATTCAATTTAAATCCCTTACACATTGGCCACAGTCAATCTGATTTCCATTAGCAACTGACACTTTTAAGGCAGGG